>WYDE02197909.1:0-10460 GCA_009867175.2 Adela reaumurella | reverse complement strand
AATTTGTGTGCAAAATTACGATGCACCCCGGTGAAGGAAAACACCGTGAGGAAACCTATACACTAACAATACGAAAGCGTTGTAGTGTTTAACGGTTGACTGGAAGAGATTGCCTCCGGGCAATAAGTCCGCCTCCTGCTAAGCAGAAGCAGAAGACAGTGACATCAGAAAACATTTTCCTCTCTAAATCTTTTTATAGTAATTTCAATTTTATGAGGAACAGTGCCTTCAGTATATTAAGAAAACGTAACATTTTTCAATGACAACTTTTTCCCAAAATTCCAAAGAAGAAAAGTACGAAGTTTTATTATGACAAGACTTAGTAATAGCATAGATGACTGAAAGAATAACGAAGGAAATATATTATTCTGTGAAGTATAAATTGACATCACATAATAACTTCGATTTGACGGCGAATTCATAACATCTTTTTCTCGCTCAATACAATTTTAATGAGCCGAACTTCGCTCAGACAAAGTTTGAGAATTGAGCACTCACTGAAAGCCTTTTCACTATTCGAATCGTTTTCAGAGTTGAACATAGAGTCTGGGGTATTATAACAGTGTCATCGGGAAATACTTTTCTTGCAATTTGCTCCCATAATGTCTTAGAGCCTTAATATTAAAAGTCAGGGTAGAGATCCTAATTACGGTAGGTTGGAGGAACCGCAGCAAGTTGGACTCGGTCCAAAGTTTTGTCACTAGGCGACTGCGCCCCTAGGCGGGCAGCCGAAAGCCCCTACAATTCTATTGTTATAAAGCCGCCGTTGCAGTCTGAATTTATTATTACAGTAAGAAAAACAAGTGAGCTTTATGGCCGCGGACTCATACTGACTGCGTTTTGTAAAATGTCGGTACGCTGCAAAAGCTCTTTTTTTATTTAAAAAAAAGTTTGTAGTCCGAATACAGCGTTCATTTTTTCCTAACAGTCCTGATATTAATATGGTACCTTGATTCATATATCCATACACCACCTTGTCGGGTGGTTTAAAGATACACCATTAGAGGCTCAGACCGCTGAATGAATGCCTGTGCCACTATATTTAAAATCCGTCATCATAATATTGGAATGCTTTGCAGACGCTATAAAAAAATACATCAAGCTAAAATAAAAATTTCGAAAAAGCCTTATTAGATTGAAAGGAGGTGCAAATCAGGAAAACAATACCAAACGCTAGCCCAGACTCACACAAACAATCTAAACAAACAAAATTAAATGCCTATTGTCTGAGCCAGACCTATACCTTTTTCAAATAGTTTTTCAATACTGGATACGGAATCTGACTAAAAATGCAAGAAACGGAAACGCAGTTACCAGCACCACAAAAACTACCACCAATATACGTGGAAAAAATCAGTAACTAAAGCCACTATTGGAAACGGTAAATAATCATACTAAGAGATTATTTGAAATCAAGGTACTTCGCAATGAACAGGATAAGGTACAACCAAAAACGACAGAAGCTTACACAACGATGGTTAAATAACTGGAACTGGAATCGCGAGAAACCGAATTCTACACCTATAGACTTAAACAAGGAAGAAGTTTTAAAGTTGTACTAAAAAACATGCACCCGTCTACTTCAACTGATGAAATAAGAGAGGAGCTTGAAGAGCTATGGCATAAACCAAACAATATACGTAACATAAAACAGTGAACAACTAAATCACCATTACCAATTTTCTTTCATTGAATTAAAACAGAATGATAACAACAAAGAAGTCTATGAAGATAAGATATTTTTTAACTACGTGGTTTCTTTCGAACCACCACTACCTTAACGAAAGATTCCACAGACTCAAACTGCCAGCAGTATGGCCATACCAAAAGGTATTGGCGCCGACAGACAAATTATATAAAATGCACTGGGGATCATTCTTCAACTAACTGCAAAATAAAGGAAAAATCAGATCAAGGTAAATGTGTGATGTGTGAAGAAAATCACCCCGCCAACTACAAAGGCTGCATTGTGTATTGAGAGTTCCAAAAATTTCAATAACCTCAAATCAGGAAAAGACTTCTTTGCAGTCATTTTATTCCCCCTACTGCTGGATACAGGCCCCTCTCTCATTTACATGATATGAGAGCTTTTGGTTATACACTTCCATGGTGACCAACCGGCTTGGAAGTGGAAAAGACAATTTACGAAAACTGAACGAACTCAGTCAGCTGCCAGCCAACCAAAAAATACCCAAGTATGTAGTTTTAAGTCATTCGTACAAACAATAACCCAAAATATGCCAAAACCTGGCACATCAGCTTCTAAGGATTGACCAAATATAAACGAGAATTGTCACCCTCTTTTTTAACGTGCACTCTTTTTTTCCACTTTTATTCCATTCAATCAAATGATTTTTGCAATAAGGAAAGCAAGTAAGTAATGCTTGTAGATACCACACTCGGTTTTATTAGTGCTATTTCTCGGCGTTTGTAATCCGGACCCTGTTGGTTTCATCGTATACTAATCCTGTCGTAGCTCCGGTCTTACAACGCCACCGATACGCTCTTACAATCTTGCTATGCATAGACACAGCTAACTGACGTGACGCACACTGACGCGTATTCGAATTTAAATTACGCGTGCGTGTTGGCATGTAATGTTCGGTATAATTGTTCTCACATTGCTATAAGTCTCTTTTAATCAGAGACAAACCTATATTTTTTATACATGACGTTACGTACCTACTCTTTTAAAATTTTGTTTTAGATTCTATGTTTTCTGAAGATAATTCCAGAGAAGTTCACATCAAACTTACGAGCACCACAATTTTAAATTTTATTTAGAAAGGATATTGAGTCGCAGTTAGGTATGTACAATCTCTTAGTAGCAAAATTTTAGTTGTATATAGGTTTCATGTTGGCCAATTAATATATACGAGATAAATTTTAACCATGCTAGTTCCATCTAACCACATTACAATTTTTACCGAAAATTATGTCCAGAGTAAAGTAGGGCAGTTTACTCCTTTAACATCTCCAGCCTTCTCATAATGTACATACAATACATTAATAGGTACTACTGAAATCTACTACTTAATTTCATTTTAAGGCAAGATAAATTTTTCTTGCCGATTATTTTTTTTACAAATCCGGGGTAAGAAACTTTTTTTACCCAGGATACTACTTCGTTAGAAAACCTATTGTAAGTAATATAGAGTGCTATTCATGTTTTTAGGAACCAGTGAAGAAAATATTACATAGTAGACTTGTCCTCAGTAAGGGAATATCGACATTATGCGGATGTATTCTCAACCGAATAAATTAATAATTGTTTGATTTTCGTTTACATGTGTGACTTTTTGGTACAATATATTACGCGTACAATAATAGTAGATAGAGCTTAAAATATATTGTTTTATTATTACATACTTATGAACTTATATAACGAAGAGCCATCTAGCTACAACGTAATCTATCGTATTCTGTGAATGGCGCCGAGTCTACAAAACCTCTTCCGTTATCGGTAGGCCAAATAATCAGGCTTACTTTTATTACGTGTACTACTTTTGTGACCAATGTTTACATTTTAATTCCAATGCAAAAAAAAATAATGCAGAAGACGCCCTATAGAGATTTTCCCCATTCCACATTCCGAGTTGTATCACGAAAAAAATTTATTAAGGCCATCCCAAATGCTCTTTATTTGAATTTGATGTAATCAGGCCACTCTAACTCTCCTCCTAACGTCACGAAAGTGTGTCTCGACCTCACGTCGTGAAGTGTTGTCAGGATTTGGTTTGAAAATCCTGGCGAAGTGGCGCGTGTGTGTTAGATACGCCCACCCACCTACCAACATCAATCACGCACACATTCGTGCTTGCTTACACACATTTATTGACCGTATCAATGTGTTTGTTGCAGAGTAGTTATTGGAATATACTCTGTCTTAGGCAATATGCATATTTGTATCTCGTTGTAATTTGTTAGATTATATTGCACTCAAAACAAAAAATGTAGGTAGTGCCCAAAAGGCTGCACCAATGCCAAGGCATTATTTACTGGGTATCAGGCAGGACTACTTCGTGAGTGAGTTACAGAATAATTAATAGGTATAAAAATAAGTGCATAAAACATAATGTACATAAATACATACATACCATCACGCCTCTTCCACGGAGGGGTAGGCAGAGACAATGTACCGTCGTGGGACACATTCCTGACGTGCATGTTTGGATTCTTCACTGTAATACATCGTTTCATATGTGCTGCGAACTTGTCCTTTCCGTAGAAGTTACCTATTTGGTCATGATACGTTCGTCCACATTCGCTTTGTATATTTGTTTGGTTATCACCATAATTTACCTCCATGTGTCCAAACCATCTAACCATACCTTTCTCTATACTTGTCGCTACGTCTTCTGTCAATCCACATTTTTCTCTTACGTATTTACCCTTCTCTCTATCTTTCTCTTGGTATCTTAGTGGTGTCAGACGATAACAATATATATATATTGTGACAGCCATGGCGACATTACATAGCCCTGCTTCACACCTCGTGAGATGTGAACCAGTCCGATAATGTACCATTTATTCTAACACAGGCGCTGGCATCTACGTCAAGAAATTTCACCTCCCGTATCGGATGGCCTTGCCTCCATACATGTCTAATGTTGCCCATAACTCATCCCTCAACACCCAATCGTATGCTTTCTCTAAGTCTACGAATGCGTTAAACATTTTTTTTTTGCTAGTACGTGTACATTATCGATGATCCATCTCAGAGAAAACACCTTGTCCGGACATCATCTTCCTTCCATGAATGGAATGGACCTTGGTCTTCCCAAATTTTGTCTGTAGTCGGCACTATATATACACATTTTTCTGATTGAGCCTATGTGGCTTATGCCCTTGTAGTTTTTACATTCTTGATGCGATCGGTTTCCTTAAAAGATTGGAACGATGATTGCCTAGCAAAAATCCTTTGGTACATGACTTTAGTTTTTTTATGTGTTAAGCGCGGCATATGGCGCACGTCACGAGCGACTTGGCAGAGCAGTATGTCCTCATTTTGGGAATGGTAACAGTGTGTGAATGCACCCTGACCGAGCCGTGTGGTGCGTTGGTGGAACGAGGATGGTGGGATTCGAGATTTTCAAGGAGCGTCAACGTGAAACTACTAATCATGTATATTAATAAAAACAAGGAACCAAATGTGGTCTAAAGAAAAGTGCGACGGGTCAGCCACAACTTCCTTGGTTACCTCTACGACATCCAGCACGATCGTTTTTTATTTCATATTAATAAAATCATTCATGCAGGCCGACGGGTGCCCAGGACGCTCGTCGTATTAGGTGATTGTATAGCCAAACTTACGCGCTGACACATTTAGACCCATTGTCGCTCGTCCCAGGAAACCAGCTGTAATCGCACTGCAAAGCTATTTACAAGGTGTTAAGAAATCCTTGGAAATAGCTTTAGCTTCATTTTCTCACGGACCATAGTCCTCTAGGGCAAAGGCGACCACTTCACAATTTTAGCGATTTGATAGCGTAAGTCTCAGCAGCGGAGCCTGCTTTTATTGCGGTCAACACAGCATAGCTAATATAGTTAGTTCATAATATTAAGGAATAGAGTCAACAAGCATATTTCGATTCAGCTTGATGCCCAATTTCGGTATTCAGCATCGTTCATGCCCTAAGCATATATGTTTAATAACCTGCAGACTACGACTTTAAAAGTTATCCGAATATCTTAGGATGACTGCAATGTTATCCACTAGGCCAAACATGGCCGCCCGGAGTCACTTGCCGCCGGTGAAATACATCACCTCAACTCCTGCATCAAGGTACACATAAGCGGATAGCAGTAGCATAGCTTCAAGCAGGAACTCGAATCCCCGACTATGCTGACTCTATGCGAGGACATACACAACCACGACCACTTAAACCATCACGTTCACATTATCATGAATGCGTGTAAATTTACATAAGTTTAATGTGTGCTTCGAATACAAGGTATGTATGTACGCCAGTTTTATCGTAACGGACTTAGAGATAGTCGCGATGGACGCTGAACAATTTCAGCTATTTTCCTGCCAGTTCCTCTGAGAAGTTTAAAATTGGTGTGGCAAGCTAATGGAACATAGAATTAACCTAAAAAAATCAGCCCGATCGGCGAAACCGTTTTGGAGGAGTGGACGTTTAAAGTTTTCCCCGGAAGGTACTTGCCAGTACCTCTAGGAAGTTTAAAGGTGGTGTGTGGTGAGCTATTGACATATAGAATGAACCTACAACATCTCAGCCATGTGGGAGGAGTTGTGCGGACAAACAGACACACATACACACAGACAAAAAATATTGTTTAACCGTAGTCGAGTGATAAGCTTCGCTTCGTTTAGCCAGTCATGTGCATGTGACACTGTTATTACATTGTACTGTGCCTTATACCTCTGTTCTTACCTTACCTCTATTTTCTAGAGCTGCTCTGTTGGTGACTTTTATTACAGCGGAACATCCTTCTTCTGTGCCAGAAAATCTTCACGAGACAAAGACGGTTTTGAAAATTCAGTACTCTTGAGAACAATGTACAGCATTGCCGTACAGTTATTATAGGTTTTATAAAATAAGTGCTCTTTTGTAAAGTTTGAACATATTATTTGATTGTCCTAATGAAATGGGTATATTGGCAATTATTGGTTGAGCGAAGCGAAGCAACTTACTCGACTAGGGTAAAAAAACAACTTTTCGTTTATGTTTGTTTGTTTGCCTTTTTGTCTGTTTTTGTAGGTTCATTCTATGTATGGCTCGCCAGACACCAATTTTTAATTTACTACAATAACTATCAAGAAAATTCTCTAATTTTCAGCACCCATCGCGAGTATGGAGAAGTGTGTTACCACAAGACTGGCGTACGTCTACCTTGTCCGTATATATGCGTGTTTTCGTTTTCTCGGTGGGTAAGGATTCAGGATTGCGCCTGCACGGATTCGTGAAGTTACAAGATTTACCGTCGTCCGTTCCGACCAGACCCGTCTGACTCCGAGATAAATAAACCTGCCCCGACATCCGGGACCTGATACTAATTATCTACTACATTTAATCCGGTGAATACAATGATCCCTCCATTTACATAAGTCCTCGCTTCGGCCATTTTGTTTGCGCCGGGACAAATTGGCCGTGGCTCGACCTGAGGATCGATTAAGTTTTAATGACTAAATAAATAAGTGCACCTCTCTCTGTATAAAGCGCTCGGGCTTGCTTGGGGGAATAATTGTGTGGGTAAGAACTGGCAATAATACATAAAATACATTATATATATACATACATAGCGTCACGCCTATTTCCCAGTGGGGTAGGCAGAGACAACGGATCTCCACATGCCACGATCCTGACACACCTCTGCCGTTTCTTGCACCCTCATAATATTCTTCATAAATGCTCTTATGTTACGGGTACTGCGCACTTGCTCCTTCTGGAGCACTTGCTCGATCTGTTCTAGGTATGTGCGTATAGGGCGACCCTTCCCGACTTTCCCACTCACATTGGCCACAAAAATTTCTTTCGTTAGTCTTCTATCATCCTTTCTTCCAACATGACCAAACCACCAAAAAATTTCTTTCTCAATCCTTGTCACTATATCTTCTTTCAATTCACAACGCTCTCGCACTTCACAATTTTTCAATCTACCTTTCATTGTGACTCCACACATACTCCTTAGCATTTCCACAGCATTCCGCATTTCCACAGCATTTATTCTGCTTTCGTGCTTCGTCTGCCATACTCAACCCATGCCATGCCCAACTTTCACTCACGTACATCAGTGTAAGGGCCAGAACTCCACCAAGTACAGTCAAACGTGCCCTATTAGACACTTTGGCAGCTCATTATTGCGTGTAAGGCCCCTTTCACTTCATTTCCGGCTTTCACTCTATTTCCCACATCTCCTTCACCTTTTACATCCCGTGCGATCACATTTTTTTTTATTGAGAGCGCGACATATGGCGCCGAGCCACCCAGAAGACTAGACTACTAGAAGACTACTATGAGACTACAATGAGGAACCGAGATAAAAAAAATAAAGAGATAAAAACGAGATAAAAATTTGTATCTGTTTTTAAGGCCTATTAAATAAAATAAAATAAAAAATAAATAAAATAAAACTAGAAGACTGACTAGAGACGAATCGAGATGACTTAATACTACTCAAGATAATTCGGGACGACTCAAGATGAATCGAGACTACTCGAACTGACTAGAGACGATTTGAGATGACGCGAGACGACTCGAGATGATTTAAGAATACTCCAGATAACCGGAGATATTCAAAATAAATCGAGATGACTCGTGCGTGACGACTCGGGACGACTCGAGGAAATCACTCAAGACGACTAGCGATGACTCGAGAAGACTCGTGATAAATCAAGATAATTCGAGACGACTGGAAATAATGCGACATGCCTCGATATGAGCCGACACGACTCGAGATGAATCGAGACAACTCGAAATTACTCTCGATGAATGGAGATGACTGGAGACGACTCGAGATGGTTATAGAAAACTCGAGATTACTCGAGGAGATTCGAGATGAATCGAGCCGACTCGAGATGACTTAAGATAACTTGATATGACTCGACATTGCGGCCGCTATATTGTTTTTCAGGTAGGTATAGGGGGTTCTTATAGGTAGGTAATTTGAAAATGTAAGTTCTAAATGGTCA
This sequence comes from Adela reaumurella, assembly GCA_009867175.2. Lineage (NCBI taxonomy): Eukaryota > Metazoa > Arthropoda > Insecta > Lepidoptera > Adelidae > Adela > Adela reaumurella. The sequence continues at coordinate 1,804 of WYDE02197909.1, read as the reverse complement.
GTGTAGCTTGGCTTGCCTTTGCTCAAAGTCCACGTGCCGACACTGGGCACATGGTACTCGCAGCTCCCGCAAATGTACTCCGTACTACCGTCTCCGCCGATGGGGTACACTCTGCGTTATCCTGGCCTTAACCAAAAGGTATGACACGCTTTCCATAAAAAAAAAAGTCGCAGCTTACTAAATTGGTTTAGGCTCTGTATCTATCTAAAACCATCCGATCACATAGATGTAGAACACTGAATTGAGAACGACTAGAAGTGCTTTTCGCAGCTTTATTCACAATTTGTATGAGCTTCGTCCGGGGCACGCATCGGCGGCGGCAGTCTCTGCTTGTGTTCTACGAGTAAATCATATATCTCTGCATGTATACTATATATCCTATATGTATATATCCTTCTTTTATCCTATATATGTCCTACACATATTATGCTATAAATGATTCATGTATACATATACGTGCTGTGGATGAAAATCATGTTAGACCCAATCTGGGTGTAAGGCGGCTACACGCGCGTTGAATGGTAAGGCACCTCTAGTCTAGTTACCTATTCAGTGATATAGATGTACATCTACACTAAGGCCGCAGACCTCCGACGAAGCTAAATTTACCCGCCACCCTGCGACTTCAGCGTGTAACAAAGGAAAACTTGGTTATCATTACGGGAAGGCGCTTGATATTCAAGGGTAAACACAAATTGGAGCAGTCGTACTCAATCGCTACCCGAGGATCCGCTGTATTTGTGTTTATTGGAAATAATTTGGAAGCCCGGACCCTCTTCCAGGGCTGTTTATCTGTTCGATAACGTCTCTGCCACCGCGCGGCGCCACTGTCTACGCGCTGCGATACAGTTAAACATATTTACTGCCTCCTTATGTTGCAAATTACAATATCCTAGCAAATTTCGAGCCCTCGAGTGTGTCTCGGTCGATATTTCTGGAAAACGGTTAGCGGTGAGCTGATGTTATTATTTGTGGTAAAGTGTTATCGTCTGAAATCGTTACATCTGGTATAAATAAACACACAAATTCGAGATACCTTTCTGTCATTTTGACGCCGAACTTGGAGTAAAATGGACTTATTAATTCTCTCTTATTTTATGGAAGCCCAAGACAGCTCCGCGCCGTCGTCGTCGTAGGTTATTGTGCCAACAACGCCCAGAAACATTCAGTTTCAAAGGGGGGCTGCGAATGCCATGCCGGCGGGCGTAGTAGGTAATTTTTTACTCTTACGATGAAGACTTCAAAACCATACACTCTTCTCTTAACACTCACTTCAAAAGGTACTTTCATACGTACTTTCATCACGCCTTTTTCTCGGAGGGGTAGGCGGAGACAATTGAGCGTCATTTGACACGTTTCTTTCACGTCATAAATCGCTTAATAGTTCATACATGAGCGCCGATTACGGGTTCTGCGAACTTGCCCTTTCCGTATAACGTTACTTGTTTGGTAATGGTATGTTCGCCTAGGGCGGCCCCGTTCATCCTTTCCTTCTACATTCGCTTCGTGTATTTTTTTCGTCACACTATCGCCGTCCATTTCTTCATGTGTCCAAACCACTGAATTGCAACGCGCGTGTCGCCGCCTTACACCCAGATTGCATCTAACATTATTTTCATCCACGGCACGTTTACTATAATAACACGTGGATCATTTATTGCATAATATGTATAGGATAGATATAATAGATAGAATAGATAGAAGCAGGATATATCTTCTTTCTTTCTTTTTGCAGCCATTTTATTCGCCCCACTGCTGGGTACAGGCCTCTCTCATTTACATAATATGAGAGGATTTTAGTCAT
>WYDE02197888.1:0-10460 GCA_009867175.2 Adela reaumurella | reverse complement strand
GTGTAAAGAGCCCTTCTCAGAGAACTTGATACGAGATTGTATCAAATTGTCCTAATTATCATAATTAATTCTAATACGCGTGCATGAAGTTCTCACTTGGCCGGTATTGATTGTTATGTCGTGAGAAATTTGACAAATGCACATTCGGGACGGCACTGAATCATATTGTGAAAATCGCATCAAGATGAAATAAGGTGTTTTAGATTTATAATCGAAGAGAAATGACGACAAACGGAGAGAAAATTTTTCAAACATGAATTTTTTAGCCGTCCCATTTTACGTAGTAATCAATATGACGATTCATAGTACAAGTATAATATCAGCAGCTTGTGCGTATAGTAACTATTGTACCACATCGTCGTCGTTGTATGAGCCGCGGTCCAATCTCAAACATATTTTGCACACAGCTTTCCTAATGGCGTTAGATAGAATCAGGGATCACTTTTCGCATAAATTGTTGTTTAATTTTGTTTTTTCGGTCGTATCCATTATTCTCCGCCTGAACTACTACGAAAAAAATAAGGTGGGACACTGAATCTCGCCCTTCCCCGCTGTGGCACCACCGTCGTTCTTGGATAAAATAAACTTTTTTAACCCGTCTCATATATTACCTAGTACGCCGGGTCTCCGAGGATTTGCGTTTATTTTATTTAGTTTTATTCAATGAACATTTTTTATTTGATTTTCCTTACTTAGTATGCAAATCGCTTACTGAATCTTAATCAGAAAAATACGGAAAACAAATAGAGAAAAACGTCCGAACCGGGGTTTGAACCCGGGACCTTTGGCCTTAGATGCCACTGCGATACCAACTGCGCCACCCGGACCGTGACGTGTAGCTAGGGTAGCGTCCAAAAAGTTGGGCATCCTGAACAAAGTGTGGAAGTAATTCACGCCTTCGCAAAAACTGATGCTCTACAAAGCTCAGATCCGCTCATGCGTGAAGTACTGTTCGCATCTTTGGGGGCGGAGCTGCCAAATACCAGCTTGGTGCCCTGGACTCGATACAGCGCCGTGCCGTGCGGCTAGTTAATGACCCAAAAATCTCCGCCCACCTCGAGCCTCTGCACATCCGTAGGGAAATAGGAGCTGTGAGCGTGTTTTATCGACTTTACCATGGAGAATGTTCTGAGAAGCTGCACGATGCGATCCCACCATTCCCGTTCCACCAACGCACCACTGTGGTGCGTTTGTGGCAATCAGACTGGCCGTGTCGAATTTATTAGCGCCTACGATTGGTTGAGACCTCTTCACTCACTCATGCGATGTTAGACCGGTAGAGGCACTGTTCGTGGTCACTGAGACATCTGCTCGCTACGAGAGCGACGAACGTAGTTGTTAGTATTTATGATACAGAACCTAAAAATAGGTAATTTTTCATATACCTACTAAAACATACATACATACATACATATTGTCGGGATTCAGCGTGAGCTGAATCAATCAGGGCAATCAGGACAAGCATAGCAGTCGGTGTTGTGCTGCAAGAACTCTAGTAAATTACAGCAAAACACCGACCACCACGTTTCGCAAGTTATTCGGAAAAGATATCTATCAAGCAGAATGTAAGGCACGAAGACCCACCTGCTGCATGACTCGTTGGAAGTACCGTGCCAAGGTGAGAGGTGGCGAGCCTGTCGCCCTTTAGCCCTTTATAATTTATAATACACCTCAAATAAGTCTAAATCACCATTTCAAAATTTCGGACGATCACAATACTTTTGTCAAAACTCACTTTTGTCAATACTTTGGTCAAAAGTAAAAGCCGTTTTTGCGAAAATCGAATAATACGAAATTCATAGTGCATTTAGACTAACTATCGCCCCCCATACAGTTATAACAATGCAAACGTTATGCCTTTTAGCTGGCATGGCTGGCGCCTCTCTGAGCGTAGTTTCGTGAGGAGTGGTGTTAATGGCTGTGTTTGACCTTATTTTGGAATTTTGGGCACAGTACCTATAAAAAGGTATATAGAAATAAACCTGCGATAGTAATTTAACATTTAGACATTGAGAGTAGGAATTGAAGTTTTTTCCAATAAATTTGAAGCATACCACACGAGAAATGAGTTCGCCCTCGAGATCGTCAGTAACGGAGAAATCCGAGTCGAGAACAATACCAAAGACAATACTGTTGATAGTGTTGATACTTTGACAGTGGCTGGGTCTGGGGGCAAAGCGGCAAGGTTGTAGCGCATCATGCGTAACTTATGTATGAGTTATGAATATCTTTTGATCATTGTGTGTACAAAGTTACTCCATTGAATAAGGAGTTTATATGAGGGTAACCAAAGCATTAATAGTCCTCGAAATTTTGCATATAAATAAAGGATTCGTCATGCTGATGATGACTAATGTAATGAATGACTCTGAATCCAACAAAATGTATATATATATGGAACATAAATATTTTGATGAAAACAGAAAATGCCGTTTATCTTTTGCAGTAACAATGATAATATCACATATTATGTAAAAAATATTTTAATTTTCTTTTAGAATTGATTCAGGTGCAACTCTATTGGCTTTATAATTTATTTACATTTTTTATTAGAATTTCAGTTATAACGGCATAATTATCGCGTCGACAACGGATGAGACGGAGCTCAGCGCCTCTACAGTGCTAACATCAAATGAGCGAGTGAAGAGACAACGCCACGATTTCAACCAATCATACTGGCCGTATCGACTGCGTTAACGCTTACGATTGGCTAAGACCTGCGTGGCAGTGGCAGTGCGTGGCGTGGTAGGGATGCGATGGTCCCCTCACCTCAAACCGCCTCATGGCTCACCCGCGCTCGCCAGCCGACCGTGCCGAAATGTTTTCTATTTTTGCCCCTAAAATTTGAGTTCCATGTAAATAATTTCTTGAATTCTGAGTTATCAATCATTATGAAATTATTCTTTACATACATATGCATACCTACATATCATTAGCGCTTTATCCCGATAATCGGGGTAAGCAGAGCAATCGGTGTTGTGCTGCAAGAAGTCTGATAAATTACAGCACAACACCGACCACGACAATTCGCAAGGTATTGGGACAAGATATCAAGCAGCATGTAAGGCGCGAAGACCCACCTTACTGCATGACTCGATGGAAGTACCGTGCCAAGGTGAGAGGTGGCGAGTCTGTCGCCCTTTAGTACGGCATCTTGTCCTTAGTCGTCTTTTACGACATGCATGGGAAGAGATGCAGTGGAGTAATTCTTTACTCATTTGTAAACTTTTCATCGACGGTGGACGGGTAATTAATGTATGTGTCAAATGCATGCCCTGTTCAATGGAGTAAGTGAATACATTTATGTACAGTGTATGCGTAGTCGCCTTATAAGTAATTAAGTACAAGGTAGATGTATAAGTCAGTGTTGTCGTAACCGGCTTCGCGATACTCAAGATGGGCTTTGAAAAATTTTCAGCGAAGTTTCTTGCCAGTTCTTGTAGGAAGTTGAAAATTTGTTGGCGAAATATTGCCATATTATAGAATGAACACACTTACAAAATTTCAGCCCGATCTGCCTAACCATTTAGAAAAAATTTCCAGCAATGTTTCTTGCCAGTTCTTCTAAGGAAGTCCAAAATGGTGTGTAAGAAGTGGTGTGTGTGTGGCGAGCTATTGACACATAGAGTGAACCCATAGATTACTAATAACAAAATTTCAACCCAATCGGCTGGACGGTTTGAGAGTTGTGCGGGCAGATAGGCAGACACAACAATTTTTTTGACCATAGACGAGTAAATGGCTTCGCTTCGCTCAGCCAAAAATGTATCTGCTTTCACGTTGTCACGTTCTGAGATATTTATGGTGTTGTTTGAGTGACCTACCTGTATGTATAATCCCGTCATTTGTTTTTCTATTTGTACCCGACTACGGCGAAACCAAAGGAGGATATTTTGTAAGAATATGGAGCGGATTGTGTTACGCGCGTGTGCAAATATGTATGTATGAGAGAAATGTATTTTACCCCTTTTAACCGGTTCGGCGAAGCCAAAGGAGGGTAAATTGTGATTCGCGCGTGTGTGTGTATATATGTACGTATGTATGAGAGTAGTGTATTTTTTTTTATGGAAACTGACACGAATTTACTGATGTTACCACCTAGAGCATAAACGCCCTGAACCGTTTTAAACATGGGAGGAGTCGTTGGATTTGTCGTAATTCGGGGAGTGTGATACATAAAGTACATAATTAAAAAAAAAATCCAAATGGAGAAAATTTTAAACCAGATTGTCAATCTTTGATTTTTTAAACCCCATCGAGTGGGATATCACCGTTAAAGACGATTTCAAAAATATACCACACTTTAGAACTAAAAATAGTTAAATAAAAAAAATTGTGATCTGACTACGAATAGGAAAAGGTATCTAAAATGGTGTAGTCGGGCGTGTAAAGGATTGGAACAGACAGAGAGCCCGACTACAGCATTTTAGATAAATTTTCCCAAACGTAGTCATAAATAAAATAATGGTATATAAAAAAAACACTTCGGTTTTATTTAAACACACTCATTTTAATATTATTAAAATAATAATATATTGTGTCATATTTACATACATTTAAATTGTTTGCTTGTTGTTGTTTACATGGGTGACCGCGCTTGACCGTTGATGCTGGGTATAGATTCTGAACGCGGCGCAAGTTACTTCGTCTCGCCCGCAAAAGTTCATATATAAAAACGCATCGCCCATCGTCACGTTACGTTCAGAATCTATACCCTGGTCGGGGTTGGGATTCCACGTTAAACTGTAGGTTCCCTTCCCTCTCCTTACATGGTGGTAGGGTTAAAACCTGCCGGGTTTGTGCCACCGCACTGAATGAAGGTCGATCGAAACGGATATGTAAAATAGTTCGTGTTTTCCGTCCAGTTCAGTGTAGCCAGCTCGAATTGAGGGAAGCGCTGACATGGCACCTACCTAATTCACTAAGGCGTTTAGGCTGACATCACTGGTACCAAAAACTGGTGTATTAGGTGATGCAGCCTTTCGTGTCAGTTTCCATAAAACAAAATTAGGAACAACTGGAATTCCAGGAGCCGACGGACGTCTGGTGCCCGTTGTACCAAACGTCAAACTCAAATCAAACGTCAAAGTTTGACGTTTTATTACAACGGGCATGGGCACTAGACGTCGCGTGTCGTCGGCTTCAGGAATTCCCGGCGGATGAAGCCTGTGACGTAGTAGGCGAAACGTCGACTTAAGTAAGTCACATGATTTTGATTACATTTAGGTAAGTATACAAGTTTCGCTACAAGATAAGGCACCAACCTTTATGATTTTGGCTGAGGATGGCAACTGCACGCTTTTTTAAATTTAATTAACTTTCATATGATTACGATTAGATTATAGGATGAATAGAGAATATTTTCTAACCAGGGTCTACCACTGTGGTTGTTTCAGGAATCTCTTCATATCATTACTGGTTGACTGGAAGAGATTGCCTCCGGAAATAAGTCCGCCTTCTGCTAAGCAGAAAATTCTATATTTATTTATTATTTATCGTTGCTGTTCTATCAATCAATGAAATGCCGAGCATTGCTCCCTCTATTATCGAACAGACCGAGATTTGCCGCCTAAAAACATTGCAATTACGATCGAAGAGACACGATCCAACCAATTTTTTCCACATTCACAAACACTAGTCAACAGCCATATGATTAACACACTTAAAATTTCACTGTTTTATGCATTAAAAACCAATATAACTAATACTTTAAGGGGCTTTCCTACAATGCATTTTAGCACATTACCTGAGCCTAAATATACGTAAACGTAAATGATATTGATTTTTTATTACGGGGAGCACTGACTACTAGTCAGTTCAACCGCGAGGTAGTTCAAATACGACTATCACTTGCTCTCGCTCGAGCGCGCAACCCCGGCAACATGCAGGATAACGATTTGTGCTGTTTTCACGTGCCCAAACAATACAAAAACGTCAGGACTTACGAAAGATGGAATATCCTTCGACAGGTAAGTATTTTAATATGTACTTCTATGTTCCGCGCGCCTAGCAAATTTTTGGCGAGCCCGGTTCCCATACATAGAGCGACGCGTGTCGCGTCCATTAGGGTACTTAGTCCGTGGTTCTACTTACGCGATATGTCCCGCAGCGCAGCGAAGTAGCGGTGTATGTCGGGGCGGCACGGGGCGGGGCGGGGTCGCACATCTTCAATTTGGGCTGCCAATTGGTGCGGCGGTGAACACGACCGCGGAGAGCGATAATGCTGTTTGCTCGCCAATTGAATAGCCGGCGGGAGCCGAGCGGTGCGGTAATGTGCCATTTCATTAGGCGAGCCTCGTTACGGGACCTCCGCCGAGCCGGTTCCCATCGTTACACTACAGGCCGCGGCGCCGCACCGGCCGCGCACACCTACACGCATCAACAAACAAAGAGGACGAGCACTTACTACTTACTTACTTAATAGCACTTAGCGTCCCGCGCGCGCGGCGCGCGATTCACCTCAACAGTCGGCTCGTTATACTAAAGACGCCGTTTTGTGCGACACCGACCACTTTCTCTCGTCCGCCATTGCCTTTTATTTTTGGAGAAATATTCGATGCGGCAGAAATTTCATTACTGAAAATGAAATGTACTAGCACAATGTTACAATGCTAGCGCCGCCGCCGTTACGCCGCGCCGCCGCCGCGGTATCGGCCGGCGCGCACCGCTCGCTCGCGTGCGTATCATTACACAGTCGTACTCGTACGGTACGTACGTGAGCCGCGCCGCGCCGCCTAATATATTCCAATTTTCACCGCCCTCGGATCGGTGTTTTTTTCGCCGTGGTCGTGGGGCTGAGGCGCCGCGCGGGAATATAAATTAACGCCCCCGAGCATTAGCGGAAATAATATTCACGGTTATAGCTTCTGACAAACGGCCGCCGCGCCGAATGCGGGCCGTTCGAACAACGCGAAAATATCGATCCCACATCCGTATCGCCTCTTGCACCCCTTCCTCCGCAGTACCCGCCTATGCAGTATTTTGTATATATCCTTCCGTTATAACGGCAAAAACCTGTAATTTTCGTGTGCGATTATTAGAAAGGCAACAATAAACCTGCGAACAGAGCGGAAATACACGTTAGCGGAATACACCGCCCGCCGCCCGCTCCACCGAGTATTTCCCTATCTCTGACTCGCTTTAATCGATCGCGGTCTGAAGGAAGACTTGCCGATAAGCGGCTTGCTCGCTTCCGGCGCGGCGCTCGCGTGCTCCGTCGACCGTAGCCCGACCCGACACCAGCACTCGTCGCTATCTCCTCCATCCACCCTACCTAGTGGTATAGTGGTGTATCCATCGCCCCGCGCCACGCCGTATAATCTTGGTTGGTAGGCCTACCTGCGTAGCACCTTGGAAATATCACGATCGTAGTTAACGGCACACTGCGGCAACGTGACCGCTCGATGGGAGGTATGACCGCTGCTGCAGCATTATACCCGACAGTACTCACTTCCGTCAGCTAGGAACCCTTGCGGGGCTGACTGCTTTTGTGAAGGTGGCTCATGTTGCGTGTTGAATATTCTTGAAATCGACATCCGTAGGATGGACAGCAGCGATATACGCTTTTGATGATGTTGACGCTGCTGCCGTGTCTTCAACACCGCGCCTATTAGAAGTATGTCCCAAACCACTCGTCCCTATTGCGATGGATAACTTGGTACAAATTGTTTATGAATAGCGGGCGTTCGGTAAAATCGCGTTTTCAACTAGAGCATAATTTGTACGTGGCTACTGTGAGGCGGTTGATGTTATTGTGGAGTGTGTATGTACGTAAAAGGTGACACGGTTCCCTCGCGTATATCGCGGCGCATACATACGGCGTCTAATGGGCCAGTGCGGCCACTTGACCGACTTCTCGCCGGCATATAGAGCTGTTTGTATGCCTCGCCGTTGTGCCGTTGTCGTTAACCTACATCGTTGCCTGCGCTGCCACCACCAGACCCTTGGCCTTCCGCCGCGCACTGACTTCTTCGTCCTGTAGGTATATTATCATCGCTGAATGATTTGCATTTAGTTGTTCACTAAATGGCGGACGCCTACTCCGCGAGAGTGTCACGCACGCCGCCGGCAGGTCCATCGAAATGAGCACATGTGAGAACGTACAACATTGCAACTGTTGCCGATACCGTTAACTAGTCGATGGCTTAGGCGGCGATGGCGATTTGTTTGAAATATAGCCGGCGTTAGAGCGCGTTAAGGATGCTGTTAGCGGTGCCGCTGCCGCGCTAAATAGGCGAGAGCGGCGCGGAGCAGGAAGAGAGGGTTATCTATAGCGTTGGTATATGAACGTATAGGTACCGACCGTGCATAGTCTAGTGCAGTGTGGTGGTGATACGGGAACGACGACGCGCCAGCCAAGTGGGTCACACAGCACAGTCGCGGACCCTACACGCCTAATCTATACACGAGAGCTGTATGCAGCCGATACATAGAGCATACGACTCGGTGGTACGACCGATATACGGTACTTATTTGACATTTAACTCGCTGCGAGAGTCACTTGCGAACGATACCTATGCAGCAGACAAGTTTGTGGTGAGCTGATATTCCGCATGTGAGAGCCTCTTCATCGTCAGACGTAAATAACTAAATAAATTGAACTGTATGTATATGCCGTGTGGGGTCGGTACTTAAAAGAATGACCCCACTACATCTCTTCCCATGCATGTCGTAAAAGATAAGGGATAAGGACAAGACGCCGTACTAAAGGGCGACAGGCTCGCTACCTCTCAGCTTGGCACGGTATTTCCACCGAGTCATGCAGTAGGTGGGTCTTCGTACCTTACATGCTGCTTGATGTCTTGTCCGAATATGTTGCGAAATGTGGTGATCGGTGCTGTGCTGTAATTTACCGGAGTTCTTGCAGCACAACACTGATTGTTCTGCTTACCCCGATTGTCGGGATTCAGCGTGAGTGATATGTACGTATGTACATATGCACTTGAAAATAAATAGATATACTTAGATTTACAATTGCTTGTTGGTTATGTGAACATTGGAACTGACGAGGTTTTGTCTGCGCACGCCGCCGCCGCCTCGCCCGCCGAATGCTTTGAATCGCTCCATCGCAGGATGTAATTTCTAAAGGCGGTGAAAGTGAGCCAGTGTTGAGTTTACTTGTTTATGAGTGAGTGAGAAGTCGCACTGGTTTTGCTTGCAATAATAATGAATTTGTATCGCTGCTTAGGGAAAAACGCGGCACAAACACAAATATTTTGAAATATTATTAAATTAAAAGATCTATTATGATGACCAACTTAGTTCATATCCTTCTACTAAAAGGCGATAAAGGCAAATAAGTAGAGAAAGTAACTTTCGCGTTTACTCACCGGGCCTTTCTCAGGGCAAAATGTGCACAAAACGTTGAGATGAGAGTAACGTCTGAACGCACGCATTGACTATATGCCCGTCCTCACTTAATATAACTGACGGAACAAACAGTGAAAAATTAATAACTTTTTATATAGACGTTTGCAAATAAAAATTCCTGTGTATTGTCTAAATAAGAAATAATATAGCTGTTTAAATTTTTTGTAACGTTAGTCTCTTAATTTTTCAACAGACACATAAACTGTACAAGCCATAGGAAATAGGTACATGTTAAAAGTTCTTCCTTTGCATAAATGTAGGTGTTTTGTGTTCGTGCGTGCCCGTATGGCTGCCGTTCTCTCTCTCTAGTGTTTTGATAAGTAAATTTTCACAAGCATTGTCTTTTCGCTTCAATCGTAAACCTAAATAATTTCTTATATACCTGCTTATAAAAAATAATCGCCTCTTGCTACTGTGGAATGTGTCTCTCGGCGCCGCGGTAAGTTATCGTCTCCGCCGCACATGGGACACAAAGGAAGGTAACTTGGAGCGCGGTCGCCGAAATCCCACTAATTCCAGGTTATTCGGTACCTACTAAATATGTTATGAGGCGGCGCGTGGGAGGGGGGGGGCCTCCTCCGGGAGACATGAAACCGTCGCTACAATTTATACGTCTCGCCCGACGGACCCTCGTAATACCGCGCCGCCCGCCCTACTGCGTCTCCCGCCCTACCGCGCCGCCGCCCGCCTACCGAGGTAACTAGGTAGGTAGGCGGGCGGTGCAAGGCAAGTGCAAAACAAAACTTGTTTCGAACTTACGCACTTTTTTAATTATAAATAAATAAACACAGCGTGTTCGGCACATCTACCGAGAAAACTTTTTTGTAGGTACATAATTGGGATCATTTGCAAAGTTTTGATCCATTGTACCCGTTGTAAGGTGTCACGTGGTATCGAGATACGTTTTTTTTTTCTTCATTTTGGAAAATTACCAAAATCCGCTCTAAACTCTTGTAACTTTTTTTAATGATTGTGGCAGCACGAAATAAGAACTTCCTAGAAGAACTGGCAAGTATTGTCAGCCTTAATAGCTCAGTGGTGCAGAGAGTCAACTGTCGCTATTGCTTGTTAAGCAACGCTGGGTGCGGTCA
>WYDE02197877.1:0-10460 GCA_009867175.2 Adela reaumurella | reverse complement strand
TTGTTTGTCAGTCATCAATAGTGAACGCTCTCAGTGAAGTTTTAAACATGGACAAAGTTGGTCACCGTTATGTGATTTAATATTTGCAACTGAAAGGTCTGAGTCCAACGGATATTAAAGCTGAGCTGAATTCAACTCTGCATGAGTCGGCTCCATCGTTTTCGACAGTAAAATATTGGATGGCAGAGTTTAAACGAGGTCGTACGAGCTGCCAAAATGAACATCGCAGTGGTCGACCAAATGAAGTGACTACGCCAGAAATGGTGAAGAAAATCCATAAAATAGTATCAGATGACGGTGGATTGAAAGTGCGCGAGCTAGCTGATATTGTAGGCATTTCACAAAGTGCTATACATCGCATATTGACTGAAAATTTGGACATGAGAAAGCTGTGCGCAAGATGTGTGCCGCGGTTACTCACCGTAGAGCAATAACAACGTCGTGAAGATATTTCAGTCGAGTTTTTAGCTATGTTTCTCAATAATAAGACCGAATTTTTGCGTCGATTCGTGACCATGGACGAAACATGGGTCCATCATTTCACACCTGAGACTAAAGAACAGTAAAAGCAATGGACTCAGAGGGTAGAACTGGCTCCAAAGAAGGCTAAGACAGTTCCATCTGCAAGCAAAGTCATGGCGTCAGTTTTTTGGGATACGCGTGGGATAATTTTCATTGATTATCTTCAAAAAAGCAAAAAAATCAACGGCGTGTATTATGTGAACTTATTGCAGCGTTTGAGTGATGAAATCAAGAAATAGCGGCCACATTTTGCAAAAAATAAAGTTTTGTTTCATCAAGACAACGCACCAGTTTACACATCCGTAATTGCGATGGCTAAAATCAATGAGTTAAAGTTCGAATTACTTCCTCATGCATCATATTCACCAGATTTGGCCCCCTTGGATTATTTTCTCTTTCCGAACTTGAAAAAATGGCTCGGGGGTAAAAGATTTTCCAATAATGAAGAAGTAGAGTCGGTGGTTAATGGCTTTTTTGAGGAGCTTGACGGTTTTCACTATAAACAGGGCATCGAAGCTATCGAACATCGCTGGCAAAAGTGTATTGAGCTACAAGGAGAATATGTAGAGAAATAAATATAAATTTTCAAAAAATTAATTTTTTTCTCTGGTAGGCCGGGTACTTCTGGGACCACCCTCGTATATGCCACTTTTCGAAATTTCTTTTGCACGGGGTAAATATTTTTCAAAACCTTTAATTTTATTTTTAAAAACTCTTAAGAGGCCCCTGAGCAAATTTTCATGCTTCTAGACCTACCAGTTCTGGAATTTTATAAAATAGATTAAGAATTACATTATACTTCTATTTTTTATAAAAATGTATAAGATATATTGAATGAGTTTTATAACTCTGAGTATGTATGCATGAGAAGTAGGTTAACGACAAAAGGTGTTGTATGTAATTTAAAGTAGGTAAGTGCGTTAACTACTTGGAAATCACAAATAGTTTAATGACCTAAGACATGATAATTGAACAACTTTAGCAGGTATGGTATCATTATCATACCATACATATGTACAACTTGAAATAAAGAAATTTTTATGTACTGGATGTCAATCTTTAATGCGGGCCTGATGTTTGACTCTTCACACTCCATATTTAACAGCTTAATTCACAGAGTACACATTAAAGTCGAGTGGTGAACCTAAGAGTGTCAGACTGGCCCAGCGAGCAAGAGCACGCTTCTCAAGCGGGAGGTGCTGGTTCGATACCCACTGGGAGAGAAATATTTATAATAAATTTAGAATTTGTGCTAAATGTCCGCTGACACTCCGGTGAAGGAAAACATTGTGAGGAAACCCACTTCCAACCCGGTTGGTCACCGTGGAAGTGTATGACTAAAATCCTCTCATATCATGTAAATGAGAGAGTCATGTACCCAGCAGTGGGGCGAATAAATGGCTGCAAAAAAAAACCCATTAAAGTTTATATCTAGCGATAAACATTTTTGTTGTATTATATTTCATATTATTGTATAGGTACAGAAATATAATGCCGCATTAGAAGGCATTTCGCTTTTACTAAATTAGAAAGCACGCTGATATTAGAACCTAGCTAGGTCATTAATTTCTTTGTACATTTGGATCTATATTAAGTCACAGCTTAACAAAGCAAAATCTGAATTTTTTCAAATGTTGCACTCAGTCTATAAGGGCTAGGTGTGCTGACCGACTGCTGCCCGCCGCACTAAGCAGTCAGTACGCAGCGCCTCACACGCACACACTTACAGTGGGCGGCCATTTGCCGGCTTCACATTTGATTTAGACGAGACTCTGTCTGTATTTTTTTCAGGTCCGTCGACTTTCCACATAAAAATCGCAGGGAGAAATGTTAGACCAAAATTTAAAATTTGCACAGAAAATTTAATATTTTACAAAAAAAAGGGTATGGGTCAATAGATATTTCATCTAATCATTTTATATTTTGCATTAGATTGCAGCCCTTAAGATTGGTCTAGTTATTTTGGACTATATTTTCAAACATACAAAGGTGGCTTTCCTAATCGCCTTAACGCGTCTTGTTTGCATCGACTAGGTCACTCCGACAAAAATAAACTTCCAAATCATAAGTAGACACAATGAAAGCGGCAAATATGCCGAAGCGTATTCTACCCGTTCAAGTGAGGGAATGGACTACTTCTGACTTGTTACTCTATTTTTAGGGTTCGGTCCACATCTTTCAATTTGGAGCGGCGAAATGGGAGCACGGCGAAAGTAGAATAATTGTTGGGGTAATGGAAAGACAGATTTGGAATATAGAGCGCTCTGCTTCGCAGGCTAATGGATTTTTCTGAAAATGCTGTGACCTAATTACATTTACAAATATATATATTTTTTACCAGTTTATAGCAAAATCTTGGCAATATTTAATTTCAACAGGGGTTAATTTTCTTTAAATTTTAATAGTATTAAACAAAAACAATTTGGAGTGAATTCTACAATACAATCAATAATCGTAATATACAACCTTTATAATTTGTTAGACCACAGTTAATACATTCTTACTTTCACAGTGGCTACTCTTATTTTATAGAACTTAAATTCATTGTTAGGTATATGTTTTGAATGGCTGATGAAAACTTACAAATTTTTAATGCATTTCTTCATTAGAAGACTTAGCTTAAAACCTGCAAATTTGTCAAGGTCCATTGACAAAAAGAATTATTACATATAACTCGGTTTATTTTAACAATCCAGTACTGAGCGGAGAATAAAGCATCATAGTGAACCGCTATTGGTCCACCTCAACTCTCTACACAGCGCCAACTCGTCACACGCTGTCTCCACGCTCAAGTGTGTTGCGAGCCGCGCACAGTGCGGACAAGTGGCAGCGGTATTTGGCATTTTATGAAGGTTTTATTAAAGTATTTGTTTTTTTTTATGGAAACTGACACGGAAGGACACATCACCTAATGCACCAGTTTTTGGTACGAGTCAGCCTACTTGGTAAATTAGGTAGGTGCCATGTCAGCGCTTCCCTCCATTTGAGCCGGCTACACTGAACTGGATGGAAAATATGAACTATTTTTCATAGCCACTTCGACCAACCTTCATTCAGTGCGGTGGTACCAACCCGGGCAGGTTTAACCCTACCGCCATGTAAGGAGAGGAAAGGGACCTAAAGTTTAAGGTGGAATCCGAACCACGGCCAGCATCAATGGTCAAGCGGTCACCCATCCAATACCTGACCTCGCTCGGCAGTGTTTAACATCGGTAACCGATATGATTGTTTAGGCTTTTACCACTGTTACACATTATGGTAATTTTTCCGTAGGGCAGTTGACATCTGACTGGACGACGCGTCGGGTGTCCTTCAGGTCGTCGCAGGCCGCGTAGTCCTGAGGATGTCTCCAGAGTGGAGACGAAACGTCGACAAAAGTACCTCTTATATCGCGTCAACCGAAAACTTTAACATAATCGGTAACCGAATACGGAATGTCGCAACTATTGAGCCACCGACGCTGACCAAAACAAATTAAAAAAGTAAATTAGTGTAAAATAACTATCTTGCTATTGGTGTTAACGCGTCTTTACAATATCCAAGCATTCGGCAGACGTGGTAGGGATAATTGTCGGTGTCTGACAATCAGCGTCTCTGTCTTAGAGCTATAAGAAATAAGAAATAGCGATGCGCAGTATTGGCTTGTTAAAATAAACATAGTATAGTCAGTATAATTCAAATGTATTTAATGAATTAGGAAATTATGGACCATTAACCAGCTAAAGAAAAGATAATTAAGCGATAATTTTAAATTATAACTTTTCCTCTTTTTGGTTGAATGCCCTGGATAAAATAGTTCACAAGTGGATTTGAACGCTATTTAGAACAACATACCTTCAGGCCTCTTGTTTCTGTCATGCATCAGGTCCGCCTCCATCACCATGGTGGAGGATCTAGTCACCTGCGAATAAACATACATTTATAGTATTGCTTACATGTGTTAACGAAGAATAAGGGAATGGTGGCCGCACTCCACGCAACCAATTTTACAAGCAACCTGCGGTTGCTTGTAAAAGTGAAGCAAAAAAGGTATGAAACTTTTCTCGGGGAATGTATTTCCTTTTTTAAGATGATAATGAACGTTGATGATGATGGTGATTGATGAAATGTGAACAGAAATATATTATAGCCTAAATAGATGCCGGTCACCAATAATCATCACATTTCATTGATGTTATTGAATGAATTTAAAAAAAAATTATCGCGGATGGGACGCCAGAGTACTAGAAAAGCGCCGTGAGTTTTTGCCTCACTTTTTTTTGGGAGTGCGTGCACCATTCCTTTCTCCATCGTTCATGTGTTTAATGATAAAAATTTTTAGCCTTTTCTTTCAGGAGGCAAACAAAAGAATTGGTAAGCCAACAGCAAGAGAAATATTTAACATCTATTTTGTTCTATTTTCTATTGAAATTCTCATTAGTTTTTTTTTTTATGGAAACTGACACGAAATGCTACATCACCTAATGCAACAGTTTTTTTGGTACCAGTGATGTCAGCCTAAACACCTTGGTGAATTCTCTAGGTAGGTGCCATGTCATCGCTTCCCTCAATTCCAGCTAGCTACACGGAACTGGTCGGAAAACACAAACTATGTTTCATAGCCGCTTCGACCGACCTTCATTCAGTGCGGTGGTAGCAACCCGAGCGGGTTTAACCCTTCTACCATGTAAGGAGAGGGAAGGGACCCACAGTTTAATGTGGAATCCACGACCACGAAACCACGACCAACGTCAACGGTCAAGCGGTCACCCATCCAATACCAGACCGCGCTCAGCAGTGCTTAACTTCGGTAATTGAATATCGATGTAAGGAGAGGGAAGGGACCTACAGTTTAACGTGGAATCCGAAACACGACCAACATCAACGGTCAAGCGGTCACCCATACAATACCAGGCCGCGCCAAGCAGTGTTTAACTTCGGTAATTGAATACCGAATATCGCAACCACTGAGCCACCGACGCTGATGATTTAATTAAATAAAAAAAAATTGTTAGAAATATAGCGAAAGCAACCAATTAGAATTTTTAGTGGCATGTTGATGTATTCATTATTTTTAATGATGGCAACAACCTTTGCTCGACACAAGCATCAGACTTCTGGGCAGAAGCCAAGCTAAGGGATTCAGTGATTGCAAAGTTTTCTGGAATGTCTTCTTAATTTTTGGTTTTATACAATGACCTAGTTGGAGAAAGGAGCCCTTCGTGCATCACAACACACTGTCTAATAATAATCACAACACACTGTCTAATAATGTGACGCCTGAAACTGTGATATTTAAATTGAAATAAATATTACGAAGGTGACTCATGGGTGATACTGCCCACGCCGGTTTAAATATATTCTGTAAGAGACATATTTAGATGTTTACAAACACATCTCTCATTGCACATGTGTGTGTGCAAGGGCGTATTTGTGTGGATTTAAAAATAGTTAATGCATCATTCATTACAGCTACATAAATTAGGTAAATATTCAAATGGATATTGAATACAATTACACATACAATATGGCTATGTAAATAGTTTGTGTTTTCCGACCAGTTCAGTGTAGCCGGCACGATCAAAGGGGGAAGCACTGACATGGCACCTAGTTCACCCGGTGTTATGGGCTCACATCTCAGATTGTAGGTGATGTTGCCAAACCGTGTTAGTTTAATTAAAAAAAAAAAAAAATGTGCCCTGTCTCACCGGGACGTCAGTGACGTCGCGAGTCGGGTAGCCAGACACCTAAAGTATGGAATTGTACAACTTTTTGTATAAATACAGTTGAACAACTCCATACTTAGGTGCACCCAGACACCTAAAATATGGAGTTGTACAACTTTTTGTAAACATAGTTGAACAACTCTTTACTTGTGTCCGGCTACACGATTGGCGAAGTCACTGGCATCCCGGTGAGATAGGGACTTCTCCCCTACTTCTAATTGAAGTTTGCAACAATTACGGAGAACTGGATATTTTCAAAATGTTGCAACAATTAAGTTTGCAGATGTTTCAATAAAATCTATGAATATAGGATTGCTTTAAACTAAGTATACCATTGTAAATGAAAAAAATATTTGAAAATCAAATAAAATATTTGAAAATTAAGCATTGCACACAAAATTAAAGAAAAAACACAGGATAAACGATCAGGTGAATACCTCAGGCAGCGCTTGAGCCTGACTATTCAGCGTTGGAATGCTGCGGGGGTAATGGGTTCGTTCGGAGGGGCTGGCATGGAGGACAGGCTGGACGGAATCTATTACATTTTATAGTTAGGCATTATTTTTGGTTATTAATTTAATTTAATTTTTAAGTGATTCGTTTTTTGTCTTGATTATTGTCATTCCTTCCTTATTTATAAAAACAATAAAATTACTTACCCTAATGTATTATTATAAGTGTCTACAATTTGGAAATTAAAATTTTGACACTAATTGATATTCAAACTTAGGAACTCCAGTCATTGCAACTTTGAAAATAGTTTTTTTTTTAATTGTGTTGTCGAGTGTACTAAAAATGAAATAGTTACATTCTATTTTTTTAATAAGGCTCTGTCTGTTGAGTCATCTGTATTTTAGGATTGATTCGCACCTATGAGAAGTTAAAGATAAATATAGGTGATGCCCTAGTAGGTTTTCAATCTACAGGATCATCTTTAGTGACGCTCGCTGATGAAACAGCAAATTTTTTAACTTCGCTCTATAAAAATAAAAATCAAAAAATCCCTCTATTTTTGTGGCAAACTCTATTGTAAAAATAGAATGGATTAATATGTATTTTTTATAATTTTTCTCCAAATACACTTCTATATTCTTCAACATATCACAAACAAATAGGTAACTGTTACGAAGAGGGCTAGTTCGCAGTACCAGAAATCGGCATGCACGTACGAAGTGATATATGACAGTGGATGAAGCAAAGGATGTATATGCCAGGAGTACCAAATGACGTTCTATTGTCTCTGCCTACCCCTCCGGGAAAGAGGTGTGATGGTATGATTGATTGACAAAGATAATGCTTCCACTATTCTCAAGAAAATTTACTCTATAGGCTCAATAGCAACCAATAAAACTTATGAACCATTACATAAGCAATAATTATGGCAGTTTACATCTTCAATTTATGTGAATGGTAATAATTTACATACCTGTTATATGTGGGTGTCTCTATGTGCCACCTCTCTTACTTAAATAATTCCCACACAATGCAGGTAAGTAGGTACCCACTTATATAAAGTACCTAGTTCTTTACCTTAATGTGGTAATTAACATACTTAATATTAATCTGATATGATTGGTTTGATTTTATTTTATGTTATAGAATCTCATGAAAAATTTACTTACCTACAAAAATCTCATCAATAAGAAAAAAATAATTTATTTTAAATTTTAAGGTCTTTGGTTAAATTTTAAGTTTCACGGAGTATAAATTAAGTTAAAAATTAATGGTTCTTCGATCGGCAATCTCCTAAATGCATGTACCTGCACACAGGCACATACACTTTTATTAGGGGGAAGCCTTGACAATTAGACACCTAGGTCAGTTTTCATAAAAAAATAAATAAAAATAAAAACATAGATTTATGTATACAATCACACTATACTCCAGATAATATGGGTAAAAAGAAGAATGATATATTATAGAAGTAGAGGTTACAGTACAAAACTGAGCGACACTTTCAATAAAGTACACAGAAAAATCAATCAGTAGAACAGGCACAAAAACAGTGTTCTGTTGCGGACTTGGGATAGAACGGGGAAGGAAAGCCTATCGCCCTTTAAAACACTGCGGTTAAGAGGGCTCTACTACACCGGCAAGACACGGCAAAAACCTATTGGCGAAGAGTTCGCCTGTTTTATAGTATTTTTTCAAAGTTTGTTAAATAAATTATAATTTTCCATTCCAAGTTTACGAGTCACACCTAAATTTTATCCTGCATCACGTGTAATTAGTTTAAAGTCAAGATAATGTTAGAAAATGCTACAATTTCGAAACTAAACGAGTATTTTGGAGAATTTAGTACCATTTAGTGTCAAGTTTGTGATTTTTTTAACTTATTAATTGACATTAATTTGAAATTTTTTAATTACTAGTCACTCCTAAATATAATCAACTTATTAACGGTATTTTTTAATATATGTATTTTTTAAATTCGTTAAACAAAAATTCAATACGAAAATGTGACATTTCAGAGGAAAACACAAATTTAGCCTCTCGCTGTGGGATAGCCGTCGGCGTCGTCATAACAATCCGCGGTGACGGCCACAAGTGTCTCGCTAACCCTTATCTCGTAGGTGAGAAGAGCGGTTCAATTCGTCTAATGTCCAAAATATAGTCTACTACACGTGTTTTTATTAGTTAAAGAGTTAAATAACACAGCGAGTCTAATAAATCGGCCAAGTGCGAGTAGCACTCGCACACGATGGGTGTCGTACCAAAAAACAAGACGTATTATTTGTTGTAAAGCGGCCTAATACAAAACACACTCTGTGAAAATTAGACGTTTGTTTGTTATGTATTTCCACTATTAGTAACGAAAAAGAAAAATCGAAAAGTATGGGGACACTTAATTTTTTTTAATATAATTTTCTTATATTTATTTATTATATTGGATTTTATTCTTTGTTCTTATAGAGGCCATAGTATGCACACAAAGTACACTCTGTGAAAATTTCAAGTGTCGACGTATTACGGTTTAAAAGATGCAGCCCTGTGACAGACGGACGGACGAACAGACAGAGAGACAGACAGCGGAGACTTAGTAATAGGGTCCCCGTTGGGGGAGCACCTCACAAAATTAAATGGACCAGTGTTTCAAGTCAAAAATTATCACTCAAGTCTATTTTTTTCCAAGATGAACTAAAATGACGTTTCACTGACATTACAGCGTTGCTTGCAGAACTCGCACCTAATCGACGCAATGATATTAAACTTGCTTGTTGAGTCAGTACAATGTAATGGGTTCAATGTTACGAAACGAAACGATCACGAGAGCGGATCCAAGAGACAGTGTGTTAGTCATGTCATGAATGTGAGGCCACACAAGTCACAGTGCATGCGTCATCCATCCTCGTAGCTCGTCACCAAGTCGACTTCGTGAATACACACATAATACCTATGTAGGTAATATACCAGTTCACTTTCCTTAAGAATGGTGAGTACCTAAGTACCTATGGTGACTAATGAATTGAATCGAGATGGCCTTAGTTAGACTAGGATTGCAACCGATACCGATATATCGCGTGTATCGGCACCTTCTGTCGTTATATTGGTATCGCCGATATAAATACATGCCGATACACTAATAAGTATACTAAACTCCAATCCAACATAGTAGACTCAATTTCAAGCCACTTGAGAGGAATTTCCGCCATGAAATGGAAACACACTGGCTTCCGGGTTCTTAATAAAAATTATCATTTTTTTTAACTTATCTGAATCGGTAGATCAATGTGATCCAAGATAAAAATTGGTTGGGAAAAGATCGATTCTAAGAAATTGATTTTTAGAGCTTGCTCCGTATGGACAATATCGGAATATCGTATCAGTATCGGCGATATTTTTCCAAAAATATCGGCTTCAGTATCGTAAAGGCGCATCAGCGTATCCATCCAGGCTAGGGTCTTGACAGGGGAGGGCCCTGTGTTACCACCACCGGTCTGTCTATCTATATTCTATATGGTGCGTACGCACATAGATACAATTCCGAAACCGAATTCGTAATTAAAATTCGTATGAAGTGTGATGTCAATGTATCAGTGGCACAATTTATTGGCATCCTCTGAAGTAGGTTGCGGAGTAGCCTAGTTGGTGAGCGCACGCGTCTTACTCGAGAGGTCGTGGGTTCGAAACCTGGTATGCGCACAATTTTTCTGGTTTTTAAAATCTCGGTTAAAATTTGTGTGCAAAATTACGATGCACCCCGGTGAAGGAAAACACCGTGAGGAAACCTAT
>WYDE02197866.1:0-10461 GCA_009867175.2 Adela reaumurella | reverse complement strand
GTTGTCTATGGTGTTGTAACTTGACATGATGATTTGGCATCAGTTACTGATTAATGAACAACTGATTTGACAGTTGCAGCCAAAACAACATGGTTGCCACAGCCTGTCAAAATCGACCCGTCCCTATTGGAAAACCCCTTACAATACAATACAGTTCTATTTAAAATTTCTCTGTTGGAGGGCTTCTCAAAGTGGGGTAAGTGAACCCTTTATGCTGTCCTTGGGTATGATACATAGCTATGTGGATGACACACAGGTACTTGAGGCAAGGATTGGAGAATAATTTATAGAGATGCACTTGCAAATACGAAACGCAAATTTGAAAAGTTCGACAACGTTCTCGCAAAAGTAGCCATATGGGGCGTTGAGAACCTTGTCGCCTTCAATGTTATCAAGACACAATCCTGTGTTTCCTCTACCATTGTCGATCGTTTTTCTTATTTTTGCTAGTTTTGAAGGCAGTGCAGTGTCTGTATCAGAGCAATTAGACCTACTGGGAACCAGTATAACTAGCGCTGTTGGCTTTCGGAAGTTCATCGCATCCAAGGCTAAAATAACAGCAAAGAATCCTTTTCCGAAATAGGTGATTCTTTTCACCTTCACAATTGTTTCTTTGATTAGGCCATGATGGAATATTGTAGTCATATTTAGTATGGACGTCCCTAGTACTTAATTACGTCCTTGACTTCGATTCAAAGCCGAGCGATTCGCCGAAATTGGTTACCCGAAATTTCCCTATGATCTGGAATCTTTGAGCTATGTTAGTGAGTTCACTCAGGTAGTTCTACAGGTATTACCACTATTGCACACTTCCAATCATTATTCCTTACACTGCCACTTTTGTCTGTCACACTCGTCGCAGACGCGCTGAACACTATTTTGTTGTCGACATCGGGTTCCATAGAATACATAGGTTCTCTGAGTCCTTGTTGGTTTGCACTGCTAGGATGTGGAATTTCTTGACTACAAGAGTGTTTCCCGAGTCGTGTGACCTAGGAGTTTCATACGACACTAGAAACAACTTCTGAAACTGCCAATGAAAATTTTTCATTTGATTTTTCTTGCTTAGCATGCAAGTCGCTTACTGAATCTTAATCAGGCAGCTAAGGACAAAGGTCCCGGGTTCAAACCCCGGTTCGAACGTTTTCTTTATTTGTTTTCCGTATTTTTCTGATTAAGATTGTTTCTCTTTCCTTTATCATGCATATATTTATAAGCAATTGTATTATTATATTACGTGCCTTCACTGCCTTTCTGAATTTATATTATTTAGTTTTTAAGTCCTGAATCGAGGCCAGGCCTGGCTTAAAATCAGCAGGCTTTGAGTGACATAGGCCGCGCAAAGGCCTTTTTTCCGCTTCTATATTATGTTTTTTTCTATATATGTAACTGTGTATCTTTGGGAGAAAGTAAACATTTTTTTCTTTCTTTCTTTTCTTTCATTGATTGAATACTATATAAACATTAATAAATACGCGTTTATTGATTAACAGGTACAGTGCTGGGGCTCAGAATCGTCCAGTTCACACGGTCTTCTCCAACCTGGCTTCCTACTTGAATGAAGAGGGCTTGCAAGACGTGAGTATTGTAATTTGTTCTCGAATCTCGATACAGAACTTTCTCAACTGGATAATTATAGTTAGAAGTGAATATTATATTCTCAACGAATTATTGAAAAAAAAAATTGGGATAAATCAATTTTCGTTCAGTGTCCTATATAATCCTCTTATCACATTGTATTTATGTGTAGTAAACAAATATTAGTGATAAGTTTTATGTAGCATTGGTGCAATTCGGCCTACTAATCTCTTATGCTTGGGAATATTTATCTCACAAATAACAAGCGATCTCGGGGTTTTTCACCAGGTTATTGATAATGTAAAGATTTCTTCGTAAAATTTCCTATATCTAATCTCTAAATATTTTAAGCAACTGTCTTATGTTTCAGATGGAGGCGTGGCTGAGGTCTACACAGGTTGGAACAGCCGAGTACAGTACCGGCATCAGCGCCATCGCATCAGCCCGATCCAACCGTGATTGGGGCAACAATCACGTGGACGATATCGTGGGCGCTGTCAGGGGCTCTGCTACTAGCGTTGCTGTATCAACAGCGGCGATGTTGTCCTTTGCAGCAGTCTGCGCATTAACTATTGGATAACCCTGGACAATGTTATAGTGATGTTATAGATAGGAGTTTGTTAAATCTTTAGAATTTGTTAGAAACCACCGTTTTTCAATAATTGCGTCATTCTTTGTGATATTTTTGCCGACAGATCTTTTTGGGACTCCCATGTAAATTTAGTTTATCTCATTTATGTAGGTAAATTTCAAACTATTACTACACTACTTGTGTTTTACTATTATCTCTTTGGTTTTTGTCTCTGTCGCTCTCTTTTACACGTCTTACTCTGTACTTCTTTAACGCTAAAAAAGAAATCATCTTGTTACTTGTGGGAAACGGTGCTGGGTAACTATATTTTTATTCTGTAATATTGTACTTGTACATTTTTAACACTTGTAGATTTTACCTGTTTGTTTTTCCAAATAAGGAAAGTAAAATAATATAAAAATAAAATAAAGGAACAAACGGGAAAAATAAATAAATAAATTAATGAACAAGTAAGGATGGTTATGGGATATTTACAATCGCGACATTCCTTCGGAGTCGGAGCAGTGAGCAATTATGTTGCCGGTCGTATCGCGTAGTCCTGGGCGGAATATTTTATTTTATTTATTTTCTTTTTCTTTGGGACAGCCAACAGTTATACATTATAAATAAAGATATTGTAAGTTAATTTAAAATTATACCGAAACCAGTATAGTGTCCACATAAATTTAACACACATACTACTTATAAGACATGTTTTGAGAATAATAACAAATTTAGAAATAAGAGAGACCAAAAAATAATAAAAAAATTTGAGAAATATCGAAGTATTCAATGAAGACCAATTAACAAGAAAAAATGTGCACTAATGATAAACATACTTACCTACTTGAAAAAGAATTACAGTATACCTACTTTTAAGGATAATTCTTAACTTGCTACCGATTTTTCAAAGTTTCGAAGCATCTTTTCTTAAATGTTTTGAGAGATAGAACAAAAATATCAAAAGCGTTAAAATTTTCGTCATACGTTTCACAGCTGCGCTGTATAATAAAAATGTTTGCATAGTTGGTTGTGACTACTTGTGACAGAGGGGGGAAGGAAAGAGCATTGACGTCGCATTGGCTTGCTAGGGCATTTGAACATTAATTTTTGAAGTAAAAGAGGAGATTATATATGATAGTGGATGATTTTATATAAGAAAACTACATCCTTCAACTGGCGTCTATCTTCGAGTGATAGTAAATTGATGGTGCGTTTATCGATTTCTGTATTAAACTGTGTCCTATATGAAACGTATTTTAAGATTGTTTTTAATGTTCTCGATAGAATTAATGTAAATAGCGAATTGTGAGTTCCAAATAACAGATACATATTCCAGTACTGAACTAATAATGGCTGAAAAATAGAACGCAAAAAGTGTTAGGATTCCGAAAAGCATTAAATAACCTAACCTAACCTAACCTAACCTAAATAAAAAACCTAATAATTTAACAACTGGCCACAAATTATTAGATATTATTATATTTATATTCATTGTTAGACAGGCTAGGCTTAAAACCAGCGGCCCTTGTTACTCGCGAGGGCTATGTGCTGTGCCTACGCACTTTCCATTGTTTATTGTTATCTGTGTGAAGTAGCTGAAAATTTTTATTACCTGTGTCATCAATGAAAATAAACCTTTCTTATTCTTATTCTATTCTATTCTTAAATTAGATGACATGTTTTTCTTTTAATCGCGGGTGAGCGTGCCGCGGGTGCTTCTTGTTCTACATGGAAATGTATTTGTTGCACCCACATTACCCCCTCCATGGGTTTTCCGCGTTTATCATATCGCTTGGCCCCTTATCTATTTATATGAATTTTTGCCCGCAATACAAACAAAACATTGGAACGATCGTCGTGATTGTGTGATAGTTCGATGGTTCTTTGAAATATTAGTTTTATTTAGTTATTGCTGGTTTTCGAAACTTTTATAGGAAGTGTAGTGTTCTATTAGGCTTGTAAATAAATGGAACCTTTGGATCATGGGCAGTTCAACATATGAGGAAATCAAGTACCAGGATATGTAAAAGTTATGGCCGTAATGTTTATTGACAGGTAAAGCAAGATACGGTGATCAACATATAAATCTTCTATGAATGTAGTGCAGTGACTGGATATGGGTATGGCAGACGCGACGTGAAAGTAGAATAAATGCAGTTGAAATTTGATCACAGGGAAAAATATGTAGTATACAGACTCTTTGACAAGAATGTGATCGGCATAATTTTTTTTTTCAAAGCCGTTATGTGAATTTTTAATTTGGAACATGTGGAGAGACCCTTTTTCTAAGATTCATTGTGATAACTACATCAGTTCGCGCAGAGAGCTAGTTTTCATGCCATGAATGCCGCGTACGCTTCTTGCTATGAAACAGTGTTCCTGTGCTCGCATCCGAAAGACCAAAAATATCACGCGATTAGGCTGCAAAGTACATTAAAAATCTAAGAGATTCGTAACGAAGTGGTTGAAACAATATTCTGTATCAAAAAACGTAGATGACGTACCGGAACTCGGTAAAATGATAGTGACGCTGGTCGCCCACCGAAGATAAACGCATAGTGCAACTATTTTTAAAAAATCCACTTTTATCATTACGTTCCGGACAAGAAGATTTGAAAAATAAGCGGAAAAGTGTGTACCTCGACACCATAAGAAGACGTTTATCTGAAATTGACGTGAAATACCGAGGCACGGTGATGAAACATCTCCTTACCTTACCTTATACTCCTTAAAAAAGGATGGCCTGGGCACGAGAAAACAAAGATCTAGATAGATAGATAAATTCTTTATTGCACACAGAAAATAATGAAATACAGAAAACAATAAAAGAGTGAAGAATAGCGTACAAAGGCGGACTTATTACTATTTATACAGCAATTTCTTACAGCCAACCTTTGAGTGTAATTGGGATAATATATTTTTTTCTGATGAAGCATAATTTTGGGCCTCTAGTATTACGTCTCGTGCTTACTGCCGATAACAAATCGCTCGTATGTTACACGTATGTTACCTTAAACATACGGTTAAAGTGCATGTTTGGGGATGTTTCTCATAAAGAGATTTCGCAACAACAATGCACACTTTCTTAACTGTGTACAAATGAATATATTTTTTAAATATAACTTATATTGGCTTAAGCAGAGCGTAACCATGATACTCCACAAAATGATAAACATACATACCTACATACATGCATAGCGTCACGCCTGTTTCCTAGTGGTGCAGTCATAGACAATGGATAACCGCGTGCCACGATCCTGACACACCTCTGCCGCTTCTTGCACCCTCAAAATGTTCTTCATACATGTTCGTTGTTTACGGGTACTGCGCACTTGCCCTTTTTGGAGCACATGCTCGATCTGTTCTAGTTACGTGCGTCTAGGGCGACCCTTCCTGACTCTTCAACTCACATTCGCTCCAGAAAATTTCTTTCGGTAGTCTATTGTCAATTATAATCCATTCTTCCATCATTACCGAACCACCGAGGCATCCCTTTCTCAATCCTTGTCACTACCTATATCTTCTTTCATACCACAATGCTCTCGAACTACACAATTTCCCAATCTATCTTTCATTATGACTCCACACTTAATCCTCAGCGCACGCATTTCCACAGCATTTATCCTGCGTTCGTGCTTCGTCTGCCATACCCAACTTTCACTCCAGTGCATCGGTGTAGAGGCCAGCACTCCACCATGGACAGCCAAGCGTCCCCTATTGGAAATACTTTGGCTGCTCCTAATAGCGTGCAAAACCCTTTTTACTTGATTTCCGGTTTTCACTCTCTTTTCCACATCTCCATCACATTTTTCATCCCTTGTGAACATATTCCCCAGATATAAAAATTCGTTCATTTACTCCAACATCTCAACCCCAATCATTACATTGCATTCAAACATCATTTTACTCCTCTCCATTACCATTACTTTTGTCTTGTTTACATTCAGTATCATTCTTTTCCTCTTAAATGCTTCCACCATAATATTAACCATGTCCTGTAATTCGTCCACCGACGAAGCAAGAATCACTTGATCGTCAGCGTACAAGAAGCGAAAGGTCGAAGTTTCTCTCGACGTATCCCATACGTCCAGACAAACTAAATGAATGAATTAAATATTCACCTGTCACGTTAGCACAGCGTTTGCAGCCCCACACGAAACCGAATGCTCTTGGGCGTCGTGGTTCAAGAATTTACGCTTACTGCGCCAAGAGTCGCTCTCTAATGCATATAAAACAAATCCGAAAGATTGTTGTGTTAAGCTTCAAGTTTTTCGGGCTCGAGAGGATTTAATTTCTTATACTCGTAAAGCGCCTCTGTGGTGTCTATGTCGCCACCAAATGGTTAAATCCGCTGCTCAACTGGATGCCTAGGCTGGTTGATTATGTGACGCCTTTCAACTGAATGGCTAAATAATGCTCAGCCAAATAGTTGAATCCAACGTTTAACCAAAGGGCAGACAGCCGTTTAGCCATGTGGTTAAATTAAATTTTAATGCACTGCTATATTGCGGAAAGTAAATTACCGTCCCGAAATGTCATAGGTCAGTTGTGTTGTGTTGTCATTGGCTACTCCCA
The DNA here is from genome assembly GCA_009867175.2 of Adela reaumurella. Classification (NCBI taxonomy): domain Eukaryota; kingdom Metazoa; phylum Arthropoda; class Insecta; order Lepidoptera; family Adelidae; genus Adela; species Adela reaumurella. Next base: position 3,734 of record WYDE02197866.1, on the reverse strand, counting down.
AGAGTGTGTATAGAAGCCGGAGGAGCGGAGTGCGGGCAGCCTCCGCAACTGTAACAAGCACCATGCAGCTTCAGCTCAAGTGGCTGCCATTCTGCAGCGTTGGAGATAATGCAGAGCTTGCACATTACAATACAGACAGCACATATTAACAAAACACAAACAAACACAATAAATGATGCGATGAGGATGCTGACTTTGAAATGACTTTAAGCGTTGCAGTGGTAAAAAATAAACATACATTTTAATGACCTGACGGCTCTTCGTTCAGCCGTTTCCACCGGGCTAGCTCTCAGCCATCCAGGTCGTTGAACATTGAGCTAGATAAATTAATTTGAATACGTTTATTGAAAGGCGCACTTAACTGAGAGGCTAGCCGTCCAGTTGGGAAACTGTCTGAACCAGTTTGGCGGCGATATCTATAATACAATATGTAGATGTCGCCGCAAAGAGACAATATTTATCGTCTCCATGATTTGGTTTTAGGGGTAGCTAAATATTTTGGTAATTGGAATAGTTTTCTACAAATAGTGATCTTTATAAAAAAAACGGATCTTCTATCTTCTAAACAATAGAAATCAAATAGATTGGGTCCATATTCTCCCACAACTTCATAAGGTTGAAAATAGTGTGTGTGGGAGAAATCGTTGTTTTGAGTTTTGAGCTACGTTTTTATGCACCAGAGTGAGTTAGAATATATATTGGGTATAGGTACAAAATTTCTACATTTTCTCATTGTAATTGAATAAAGCTTAATTTTTTTTATTTCGACGGATTAAACTAAAATCAAGATCAATTAGATACTTCATGTCATCATGTCATTAGTTCAGCGAAACTAGCCTGTTAATTCATAATATACTCGTACTTATTTGAAAAAGTAATGCAAAATCATCAGGGTATCGAGTGGTGTTGTTGAAAGGAAGTTAACTGTATTTTCAATTTTATTTTATTTTATGGAAACTGACACGCATGTCTACATCACCTTATGCACCAGTTCTTCTGGTATCAGTGATGTCAGTCTCAACATCTTGGTGAGTTATGTAGGTGGTGCCATGTCAGAACTTCCCTCAATTCCAGCCGGCTACACTGAACTGGACGGAAAACACGAAGTATGTTTCATAGCCGCTCCGACCGACCTTCATTCAGTGCGGTGGTACCAACCCGGGCGGGTTTTACCCTACCACTATGTAAGAAGGAGAGGGAAGGGACCCACAGTTTAACGTGGAATCTGAACCACGAACAGTCAACGGTTAAGCGGTCACCCATTATAGACCTGACCGCGCTCGGCAGTGATTAACTTCAGTAATCGAATACAGAATACCGCAACCACTGAGCCAACGACGCTAACACAAATGTAATGTTAATTGTAATGTATTTTGTAAACTATATTAGGCAGAGCGAAGCGAGACCCCAAAGTTTTTGAAATATCTACCATGGGCGCGGTGCCTTTGAAAGGGAATAAATTATGTGTCAGCTATTTAAATGTGATCAGATAATTGAGCGAGCTAAGCGAGCCAGAAAATTTGTACAAAATATTTGAAACGAGGTAATCAAAATATTAGAGAGTTGCCTTTGAATAGAATAAATTAAAGTAAACTAACCTCACAATATTTTTCTAGCGAAGAGAACCCGGATTTTATTATGAAATATTTTGAATAAGTAAGTAAAAATCACTACGGCGGTGTCTTTAAACAGAACACAATCGATCGAAAAGAGACCAATCAGAAAATTGGGCGTACGAAGCGAGACCGATAATTTTTATGAAATCAGAAACATCACTACAAACTTAACGCTCCATAAAACATTCTTATTGCTAGTGTATACGTTTCCTCACGGTGTTTTCCTTCACCACTTTCCTTCACGTGTACATTGTAATTTTGAACACAATTCCAGGTATCGAATGCGCGACCTCTCGAGTGACAGGCGTGCCCTCACCAATCAGGCTACTCCGAAACTGTCTAGGTGGCCACATCGGTATCCAGTATAGAAATTTAAATTAATTCGAACTAACAATGAAAGAAGTTACGAATTACTAGGCCAGATTATTAGGAGATGTATGAGAGAGATGTAGATTTATGTACCGTGTGGGGCCGGTACTTAAAGAATGACCCCACTGCATCTCTTCCCATGCATGTCGTAAAAGGCGACTAAGGGATAAGGAAAAGGGCGACAGGCTCGCCACCTCTCACCTTGGCTCGGTATTTCTACCAAGTCATGCAGCAGATGGGATTTCGTGCCTTACATGCTGCTTGATAACTTGTCCGAAATACCTTGCGAAACGTGGTGGTCGGTGTTGTGCTTTAATTTACTGCTATTGCAGCACAGCACCGATTGCTCTGCTTACCCCGATTGCAGGGATTAAAGCGTTAGTGATATGTATATATATATGTGTATGTATTATTAGGAGATATCTCTCTATAATCATGACGTCACCACTTACGTCCTTCGATGAATTTACATCGTACGCGTTATCGAATTTTACATTGATCTGAGATAAACTTTTATTGTATTAAAGTGTACCAATTCGATACTGATAAGCATTTTTTATCAAAGAGCAATTAAACCAGATAATGTTTTCAATATGATAACACAAATATTTTCTAGTTCGGAGAATCTGATAGTCCATTTGGTCGCGAGAGGTGATTAGTTAAGTAATAGGTTATAAAGAATAAAATGTAAGTATTGCATTTTTAACATATTATACTGATTTCTTTTATCTCAAGAAGGCGCGTAAATAAAACTTTTAATATAACACAAATTTCAAGAAGAATAATGAAAATTATTTTAATTCAAATCCTCGGTAGATGGTTTAGCTGTAACGTGAGATCATGTATGCCAGCCTGTGTCATTCCGATTGAGCTAACATTTAGAGAGAATAAGAAAATAGTAACATTTTGCAAATTCTAGCTCAATCGAAACATCACAGACTGACACATGCATCTCATCCCATATTACAGCTAAATCACCTACAGAGAATTCGAATTAAATAATTTTCATTATTCTTCTTGAAATTTTTGTTATTAATTATTTAAAGTTTTATTTACGCAGCATCTGTGTATCTGTCATCTGCATTCTGCATCTGTCATTAGCGCTGCATGGTAAAAAAGAACCATACATTTTAATGACCGGACGGCTCTTCGTTCAGCCGTTACCACCGGGCTAGCTCTAAGCCAGCCAGTTCGTTGAACATTGAGGTAGATAAATTAATCCAATGACCCGCCTAGGCGTTTATTGAATGGCGCTACTTAACTAAGAGGCTAGCCATCCAGTTGGCAAGGTGGCGATAGATGTCGCCGTAAAAATACAATATAATTACAAGTGTAATTGTAATGTATTTTATAAAGTATATTAGGCAGAGCGAAGCGAAACTGCAAAGTTTTTGAAATATGAACCATAGGGGCGGTGCCTTTGAAGGGAATTAAGTATTTGTCAGCAATTTTAATGTGAACAAACAATTAATCTCGCTTCTGCCATACGCGAGATTAATTTTCAATAATAATACCAAATTAATTCCATACTGTATTTCGCTTCACCAAAATAGTATTTCAGTGAGATTGAATCGCACACACTCGCATTATATTTGTCGCGGTCACATCGTAGAATCGATGATATCATGAAATAAACAATTCTTTCATGAAATGGTCGCATTTCATTAAATGGCCAACCATCTTATAACCACATAATGATGTGGTTTGGTCAGATTAATAATTTAAAAAAAAATATATTTTGAAGTAACG
>WYDE02197855.1:0-10462 GCA_009867175.2 Adela reaumurella | reverse complement strand
AAAGAACCCGCCGCGAACGTTACCGGAAGCTACGAAGGTGATGCCAAGCTAGGTTTGTCAGCAAATGTCTATGTGGGTACTGGTACAAGTGTCTATTCTATGTGCAGCTGAAAAAACTACTACCAATATGGACCGGCGAACTGACTGGGCGAACGAACAGTCGACTGCATATAGAATAGAGAGCTTAGATAATTTTAGGTATTGCCAGGAAGTGGACATATTTTTAGTTCATAAATAATTAATTTCTAGACTTTTCTGTTGCACTATAAACTGTATTATTATTGATTGGCCACTGCTGTAAACGGTTCCCATAGTAATTTCAGTGCATCTAGCAACTAAGGTTCAGCAGAGAATTACACTATGGAAAGTCATGGCTATATTGAACCTAAAAGAAACAATGTTTTTATTAACGTTCGACAAATAAATCACTAGACCGATAATACCCATACTAGGTTGCAACGGAAATAGTGGCTCTTGCCACAGATTATGTCACTGTCTACGTGAGATTTAATGCTGCTATTTATGTGGAAAATATAACATTTTAAACGTAAAATGGAAGCAAATTATGTTTACTTCTTTTATTTAACTGTCTGATGACGTGTGTACCTTACACACGTGTATTTTCAAAAAGTTACTTACAGTGGTAAGAGACAAAATTCCAAAGACCCACTTACGCGGGGCGGGCAGGGGAAGGCAATAGAATTTGTGAATGTTTCTTGACAGTATTATGAAAGTTATCAACATTGTAACCACTTTAAAAACTAAAGTCGAGTTTCATACATGTAAAACAGAAAATATTTAATACCTACTTTCACTCTTTTAGGTTTTTCTCTCAGACAAATATTTTAATAGATATTAAATATTTTTTGCTGTGAATTTGATAAAACGTCTTTAAACTGAGATGGTTAAAATTATGCACTTATGTTTGGTTCAGGTAGGGGTATTTTTTCCATTTATGAAACAACTAATATCGTCTGTATACTGCTAAAGCCTGTTAAATGCCATTTTTAGGTAAAATTAGTTAATAATGCAGTTCTACATATTATTTCATGCTCTTCTGGTAAAACCCGTTTATTGATACGACGTTTCGTTTAGAAGGTAGGTTGTGTAAATACCATGTAAACTCTCAAGTTTTCTTTAGAATACGCTAGTAAAACCACACCATTTAATTAAATATTTTATAAATTTGATTCTGTAAGGCTTTAAGTATATTACAATATTTTACCAGTTCTACTAATTAACTTTTCCTATTATTATATTGCAATAAAAACCCATTTAGTGCCTTTACAGTCTTGACATTATTTGAGTGAAGGTCCTCTCATGGTCCAAATACCATACAAGCAAGACCCTATAAGCTCACTTACCATGAATGTTGCAGTATTCAAGGATATGTGTACAAGTAAAACCCATTAAGCACAGTCCCATTTTATGGTTTATGGAATTTTACAAATAAAACTGAAACTTCTACGGAGGATTTGTATATTTGATTAAACATTAACTAGATAATTACAAAACTATGGACACATTTCTTGTACATTTACACCTATACCAATACTTTTGAGCCAATAAAATTTCAAAACCAATTATCTCAAAACTCTACTGACTGCATTTAACGGGTTTTAGCAGTATACCGACGATATGCAAAAGTTTAATTTTTCATTAGCTACAATCAGTTTTCAAATATTAGTATATTTCGAAAATTCTACCTATTACGGAGATCCGCATGTTGACTTCGGCGAAATTCCAAAGAATGTGCACTCACAATAAGAAATAGTACCGAAACTACCACAAAGGTAAAAACTTTATATGCTTGGCACAATCATTATTTAATTTACCTATAAAAATACTTCTTAAATTATAAACGAGCATGCCATATTATATATTAAAACATTAGTAAAACTTTATTACATTAGTGAAATTCATTATCATTATCAACTGCATTTAGCCATTCACTGCTGGACTTACGCCTCTCCAATTCTTTTCTAATCCTTCCAGTACTCTGCAACACAAATACATCGTTTGCCTGCGACACACCTGATGTCATCCTACCTGGCGGGTGGTCTTCCCATACTTGGCTTTCCTATGCCAAGGACAGTGTAGGATAGTGATTTTACTTTCTGGTAATACATGGCACACAATAAAATAATTTCATAATTTAACCTTCAAGTGGACGCGCGGCGTCAAATCGACTGCACACAGTATATTTTCGTACATAACACCGTTATTTCTTAACGTATGCATTTCCCATCATAGTAGCCTTAGCCTGTCACTGTTTTACTGCGCAAAATAAACGTGTTACCTCCGCTCCCCGCACTCCCCCGCGGCCTTAGATCACATTTGCTTTAGTCGCGGCACAGACGTCTAATAGACGTCCCACGCCTGTCGTCAAAAAGACTACGCGCGACCGTGAATGCGAGAAATATATTTTTTTAAATATCAACAAATACTATCGAATTAAGCTTGTAATTGAGTTCTTTTGTATAAAAATGAGTCGTTGACTGCTAAGTGATAATGCAATACTTGAGCAAATACAACGGGAAGATGAATTGAGTGAACCAGAGCTGTGAAAACTACACCTATAGATACATACGATAAATACTTTTATTTTTATTTTTTGATGTCATGTCATGTAGCATACTTTGTTATTTTGATTAGTTTTTTTCTAAGTTAAATTTTTTCCAAAAATTGTGTTCCATAATGATAATGTTTTATGATGTCATGTAGCATACTCACTTTATTATTTTGATTAGTTTTTTTCAGAGTTTAAATTTAGTTTTTTCCAAACAAAAAAAATCTAACATAATGGTAATGATCTGTACACAAAAAAAATAAATGATCCATAGGTCTTTTAGACTACGCTCGACAACTGCCGTTACAAATAACCACGCGCGCGCCTACTTTAAGGTTAATGCCTTTTATCACAAATGTTGGGCACTAAGGCTTCAATTACACTATACGTGTTTACTTTTTTGATTCTGTGAATGTGTGCGTTCCCCTGGAGTTAAACATTCTCACTATACTTTAATCACTATTTATTCTTCCCCTTACTCCTATTACCTCTCTGCGGTTTCCCCTTCTTCTTGCCGTCCCTGTTCTTATTCGGAAACCTTGTCCCTCCTTTGTTCTTGAACTTTCCTTCTTTATTGCTAAAGTTGCTCTTTCCCTTTCTGTCATTCGGAAATTTACTCTTTCCATCTCTGTTCTGGAATTTATTCTTCCCATCTCTGCTCTGGAATTTATTCTTTCCATCTCTGTTCTGGAATTTATTATTCCCATCTCTGTTCTGGAATTTATTATTTCCATCTCTGTTTTGAAATTTGTTCTTGTTGAATTTGCCACCGAAGATTTTTGTCGTCCCGCGTTCTGCATTGCTATCGTTCTTATTCTTGTTGAACTTTGGCTTATATCTCTTGTCGAGTCGCATCCTTTTGCTGTCTCCGCCGCTGCCATCTTCGCCGGCTTTCCTCTTGCGTGTGTTTTCGCTAAACAGATCTGAAAGTATGAAAGTACAGTTCTCACTATGATGGCGCATTTTCAATAATTTAAATGAAACCAAGAACTGTGTTGATCAACCTCTGGTATACAATGCGATTACGATAAAAATAGGACCAAAGCCATTTTACGACGCTAAACTGTCGAACTTACTTCGATTCAGTATGGCAAAAAAAGAAGAAGGTGTTGAGCTAAGCTCAAAATGGCCTCACTGAACATATCCGGGCTCATTGGCAGTAGAGGAGGGTCCATCGAAGTCGGGATCACCGGGCGGCTGCAACAGTCTCCCGCATGCACTGCGTTTCCGCTTGCTGCAAGCCTTTATCAGCTAGTCTGCGATAACTAGTATGTGGAGAATCGCCAGTCCCGCCCTCAACCCCCCCTCTCCCTACCTATCCATATTTTGTAAGATGCTTCCAGTGACGCTTTTGAAGCTCTCTCCATGTATGAGCTTAACGTCGATCTTGGCAGTATCAATAGTTGGCAATATCAGAAAGAAAATTACAAAAAATAGAAAAAAATGTTTAATTTTAACTAAATATTTTTTTGAAGAACACATGCATAATTCTAGAGTTCAAAACTTGTGGTTCTACTCCAGCTCAACTACAAAAGGAAGAGTAAAAAAACCCGGTATTGTCATTTTAATGTAAATTTATCTATTAATAACACTGTAAAAAAATTTACTGACAGACAACGCACAGCCTAAACCGCTGGGTTTAGAATCATGAAATTTTGCACAGGGGTTCTTTTCATTACGTAGGTGAGCACTAAGAAAGGATTTTCAAAAATTTATCCCCTAAGGGCTTTAAATAGGGGATGAAAATTTGATGCAAGTTCTTAATTTTTCAAGTTAGAGATATGTAAATTGGTGTTTACGCTTCCGTTTATAAATAAAAGTGAACTGTATTAGTTAGCGTACCTCTCTCGGGCTCCTCTCCCACCTCCTGTCTGTAGTAGTCTGCGTCATCGTCTTCCGCCTCCTCGGCATTATTCTGTGATTCAGCTGAAGCCAACTCCATCAGCCTTCCAACCAAACAACAAGCCTAAATTATGTTGATGTCGGAAGGTGCTTCTTCCCAACATTCATTTGCTTTCAACTTTCGCATTTTATTTGAGTTTGACACATATTTTCATAGGGGATATAGGTATTGTATGAAAGAGGAATGAATCACCAACACAATACAGTCATACTGAATGCACCTTGCATATCAATCTTCCATCTATGACCAGTTGAAAATAAGTCCGGTGAGAAATCATCAAACCATTTTCCAATTTTTTACTATGGAAAGGTTTACCACGTAAGGTCTCAATTAGAATGACGTCTTTTTACGATTACCATAGATGTAAAACATGATGAAGAAGAGACGGGATTGAATACAAAAATACTCTAAAATCAATGAATGATTAGTATTTTTTTTATGGAAAAATTCCTGTTCACAGTTGATGTTTCCCCGAAATATTGCAAACTGTACATAGCAAGATGAGTCAGCTGTTGAAAGAAGTTTAGTTTGCGCGAATATGTAAAGAGATGACCGAGATATCATAGAATCTCGAGAGCGGCGGAGTACAGATGCGCGCTGCGCCCGAGCGACGAAATACGGTAAGGGCGAGAATCGTGCGCGCGTGCCATTTCACACGCATCAAATAGCCAAAAGGGCTAATCACATATGAAGCTGGCAAATGGCCCCTGTTAGTGTGTACGTTTAAGGCGCTGCGTACTGAATGTTGCAGTGCGACAGCGGTCGGTTGGCAGATCTTGATGTATTTATTAGTGTGCGTGTAGCAGCTCGTGAGCACACGCGCAAGCATGCTTCACTCAGCTTCAGTGCAAAGTTACCTTCCTTTTTTTATACCTCCATGGAACAAATTTGATGATTTTGATGATGAAGAGTATGCTTGTGCTTCTGGTGTGCTAAGGCTGCATGTCTTTGGATTGTTTTAATGTAATAGAGTTCTAGAACGCACTTCACAATCGCAACAAATGTGATCAACAGTCTTCATGATGGAATGGCTTCACAGAACATGTGATTTGCCGATGCCCAGTCAATATACACACATACGGGAAATAAGTGGAACTAACTCCTGGTTGTATCTTCCCCAGTTCCGCTAAGGCTTGAAGGCACCTAGCCTTCAAAAGTAAGGTCAACAAGCATGTTCTTCCTCGTTCGTGGTCTTTGACCACGAACTTGGGTCACTAGTGCCATCAATGGATTATAGGCAACAAAGACCCTCTTGTCGTTATGTGTAATGCAGAAGTACTTATCATCAATAGACTGTGTGACAAAAGCCTTCCAAAATTGTAAGAATAAAAAAAAGTACCACCAATGGCACTACGGACTGTGGGGGCTTCTTTCGACACCGATTATGCTCCAAGCACACCTGGTGCCAAACGCCCACCCACATTGTAAAAAATAATCAGCACAAGATTTTCCTGAATCGTGGGATCTTTGGTCCTCTTCAGGGTTACAAGCGAAACACTTTACTACAGTTCCAAAATGAGTAAACACAGTTTCATAATTTACTAATTCAATACGGCATCCATAAACTCCATTCCTATAAATACAATTCTCACCTCTGGCTCTCTGTGATTTCTTTCTTCTTCTTGATCCCTTCTAGAGCCTTCTGTTTCTGTTCTTCCTTCTCGCGCTGTTTCCGCTTGACGTTTTCTTCTTGTTGTGACTTGCGCTTCTCTTTCAGTTTTCTGTAAAGAAAAATTTAACAAGTTTAAATTTGAAACAGTGGTAATTGTAATTACTTTATTGTATCAAATTATTATGCTTTAGGCGATTATTATATTTATCGGTGCCAGGATTCCAGCGAGGGACAGGAATAGGTGCTTTCACCAAAGCCCAAACCCATCTAAATATGATCACACGTGAATCATTTCTGACTTGCAGACAGAGAGAAGTAGAAAGTTTGCTTCGGGCAGCAAAACATTACATAACTCTCATGAAAATACATTTTGTCGACTGCTTCACTTTGTCTAATTTTCATTCGTAAAATCGTCAGAACGTATAATTTAAAATATAAACTCAAAATATACAATCCGACGATTATACATACTGCAAACAACCACAAAATTAAAGTTTTTGTTATAATTATGTCTAACTTTCGCTACGTATAATTTTGACAAAAACACGCAAATCGCATGCACACTGCCGTTCTCGCACACACACACAACTACAAAATGGATTGTTACACCAACGTTATACGTTCTGCAAGTGACATCATTTTATGCGTACTGATGATTATACGTACAGAAAATTCGTATTTAATATTTTAATAAAATTAAAACTTTAATTTTGAGCTTGTTTGTTGCAGATCGTCTAGTCGTCAGTTCTTTCAATATGATTTAATATGATCTGCAACTTGCACAACGTCTAATTTTGTGCATACAAACGATTATACATTATGAAGTTTATACGTATTGAAGGCGACTGACTCCATTTTGTTCCCTAATCTTATTCACATGCCTCTGTGTGTCGGTGTTGATTGTGTGCCTATAATAATATATTTTTGACTAGCTGCACTCTCGCAGCTCCAGTCGTATTTTTGCTGGCAAACGTGAACATAAGTGCACATACTTGGCCAGTTTTTGTTGTCAAGGGAAGGGACCTGCAGTTTTATGTGGATCCCGAACCGTGGCCAGCCTCAGAATGGTCACCCATTCATAAACCAACGCCCAGTGTTGCTTAACGTGGTATACTGAGTATCTATCGAAATACTGGAGACTGAGGCATTATACCACCTAGCTAACGAGGCCGATACTTAAAAAGAAAATGACATGACTGGCGCCCGGCAAGAGATTCAACTCAACATCACCCAAGTGAATGCGGCATTTCTCCCACCATTTCTCCCAGTTTCTATAATTACCACGTTCAAATTGTTCACCTCTTTTCGTCGCGTTTCCTCTTAATGGCCTCCTTCTCGCCCTCGGTCTTCTCGACGAGCTCGTGGTGCAACACCTCGCCGTCCATTAGACCGTCCTCCACCTTCATCAGCTGCAGCGACATCCTCGGACCGAGCTCCACCAGCCGGATGGCGGACTTGGTCTCGGCGGACGCGCCGCGCGAAGCCAGAGCTTGCGGTAGCACTATCTGAGAGTTGGGGTCGTCTTCGAACTCGCTCTCCGATAGGAGGGCTGCTCTGCGAGAGTAAAGGAATCGTAAGCTATTATTTTTCATGAAACCTGACATGGGAGGTAACGCCTCGTAGGGTGTATAGCACCTATATAACACCTGTTTGAGGGATCCTGACACCATGCCAGAAACTTCCCTCTCATATATGACTGGTGTATATTATTAGACGTATTTCATTCAGTGGGGTGGTACCGACTCGAACGGGTAGATTCACCTTGTACGTAGTAGTAGTATGGAAGGGTTTCCTCACGTGTTTTCCTTCACCGTAGCGACGGCTACGAACTGCTCAGACATTGAAACCTTCACCGACAACACAGGATAGAACCATCAATCTTTTGCATGCTACACTATTATGAGACAATTTACCAGAGTCTGGTCTCGACTCTCTATTCTTTATTCAGCATTCTTATGGTAGTACACTGCACTTGAATTTGTCAAAATATAACATTTTACATCCGGTTTGATTAATCCCATGAAGAAGAACCGGCAAGAAACTTCATATGGGATTTTTTTTTAAACGTCATTATTACAATATGTTGTGACAAACCACACAATAGACACTGTATCTCAATAAGATATTGTAGACATAAGATGTTCTTTATAACCCTACCCCTACCATCCATGAGTGAAAAGAGTGAGTTGGACTAATAGGAGTTGAACTAAGCACACTTCACCGAAAATATCCAGGCCCATTGTCAACAGAGACGAGGGTTAATCGAGTTCGGGACAAACGAGCGGCCCCTCTGTCTTTCCCCAGCGCGCATAACGTTTCGGCTCGTTGCAAGCCCTAGTCATATAAAGACCATGGAGGAGGTGTTGAGCTAACCTTGCAATGGCTTCACCGAACATATCTGGCCCCATTGTCAGTAGTCGAGCCAATGGGCCCGGATCTATAAAGACGGTAATATAAAGATAGGAAGGTGTTGAACTCAGCACTCAATGGTTTCACTGAACATATCCGGGCCCATTAGCAGTAGAAAAGGGTGTCCATCGAGGTCGGGACCACCAGGCGGCGCTGCCAGACTTCTTTGCACACTACGTTTCGACCCGCTGCAGGTCCTCGTCAGCTAGTCTGCGATAACTAGTACGTGGAGATTTGTTATTGCTGGTCCCGCCCTCGACAGCCCTCTCGACAGATATTTTAAGATGAGTACGTACTTCTCAAAGAACTCTGACATATCCTTGCACCTGCTCAGGTTGGGCACCTTGCCCTGGACCATCTTCTTGGTGCCCTTGTTGAGTCCAACGGGCGTCGCTCGGATGACGTAGTGACGGAAGTCTATCAGCTTCGTGGAGGGGTTGTAGTTCATGAGGACGCAGCGACGGATGTTTCTTAACTTCACCTACAATCACACATACCTCTTATCCGGAGGGGTAGGCGGAAACAATCGAGCGCCATTTGACATATTCTCGATATACATCCTTTCCTTCATCCACCGTCATACATCGCTTCATATGTACATGCATGCGGATTACGGGTGCTGCAAAGTTGCCCTTTCCGTAAAATGTTAATTATTTCGTCCCGGTATGTTCGCCTAGAGTGGCCCCAGAAACTTCACTTACAATCATGAAATTGTACAAAGTCTTTAATGTAGAGTCGTACGTTGTGGCGTAATTCTGTATCACTACTGTATACTAAATCACTTTTCATAAAAAAAAGATGAGTGTTGTAAGACGCACTAGAGAAGCGAAACTTTTCACCCACACAGATGGCATTATTTTGTCCAATTTCTTCTAAGAGAGCACGGCGTGTGTTACAGTTAAGCCGAGTGCACGACCGTAAAAAAGAATTCCTTAAAAAAAAATTAATATGATTTTTTTTTGGTTTTCAAATCTAAATTTTATGATAGTATTTAAAAAAATATATGGAGAAAAAACATTTTCATTTAAAAAATGTATGTATGGAAAAAGTCGTAAAACAAATGTTGTTCAGTCCCATGTACAGAATGGCCCCACTTTGGGAAGTACCAATAATTTATGTAGTTTGTGTATAGAAAGTTAAGACTTTCACCATGTATCTGCAAATCGGCAGGTGTGTTCCAGATAGGTCACAGTATAATATACATAATATACGCATCTGCCTTTATGCCCCAGATATAAGCTAAGTAAGTTATGTGCTGTGACTGTGTGGAGCACTCATCCATCACATGATTTGGAGACAACCTGGACAGGCACACTTCGGCAGTAAACAACAACATTCAGCAGCTGTAGCTCGGTGGCAAATGGTTACATTTTCCATGCTAGAAACACATAAATATATAGAAAATTTTAAAAAATTCACAGTAACTATTTTATTTTTGCTTATTCCCTAATCTTAAAGGTTTATTTTAGGGGAATGCCCAAATAAAAGTTATAATAAGGACTTTAAAAGAACACTGCAGCCTTAATAAACACTAGAATATACAATTTAAATGATCATGAATAACTGTACATGTGAAGAAAACTTTTGAACTCAGCTTTCAATGACTTAAAATTTGATGGTTTAAAAAAACTAACGCAACATAAAATCAAAATAATAAAGTACAGTTAACTCAGACAAGAACTAATCAGATTAGACTGTTTGTTCAACAAATAAATAAATACATTTTTAAACCTATGACAACCGACATTCACCCGACCCCGCTACAACTGCTTAAAAGTGGACAGTGAACTGGTCGGTTATTATGAAAGGTACTATGGGACTGACATGGTCAATGGTAATGGCAACACGGCCAAAGTCCTAAATTTTTATATACATACATACATACCACTCATGCTAAATCCCGAGAATCGGGGTAAGCAGAGCAATCGGTGTTGTGCTGCAAGAAGTCGGGTAGATTACAGCACAACAC
>WYDE02197844.1:0-10463 GCA_009867175.2 Adela reaumurella | reverse complement strand
AGTGCGTAACGCATACGATTGGCTGAAATCTCTTCACTCACTCGAGTGATATTACGCCGGTAGTAAGGCAGAACACGCAAACTATTGACCCAAACGAAGCTCGATAATGCACCTTGTATTAAACAAGATATATGTATATAGCGAGAAAAACAACTTCACTTTTTAGCTGAGAAAAGCGAAGCCTAGTACTCGGCTAGGGTTAAAAACTTTTGGTGTCTGTCTGCTTGTCCGCACAACTCTTCCTAAAAGGTTCGGCCAATCTGGCTGAAATTTTGTAGGTTCATTCATTACATGTGTCAATATTGACCGATGCATTAAATATGACCCTCGGAATGAATGCGGCTACGTCGGAATGTGCCGGCAGAACAAAGAAAAACTCACACATAAAGGTAAATATGTGGATGTGCGCCACCAGTAGATGTATAGAGAGGCGTATTACACATACTTACGAAGTTTTGTGAGAGATTGTCTGTTCTAGCGGCACATTCCGATGTTGTCGGATTCCTTCAGAAGATAATCTTTAATGGATCAGTCCATAGCTCACCACACACCGATTTTCAACTTCCTAGAAGAACCGACAAGGAACTTCGCTGGATTTTTTTTAACCGTTTGGCCGATCGGGCTGAATTTTTTTAGTTACATTCTGTATGCCAATATCTCCAAACACCAGTTTTAAACTTTCTGTAAGAACTGGCAAGAAACTTCGGTGTAAATTTTTCAACGTCCTCTTCCCCTAAACGGTTTTGCCGATAGGGAATATTTTTTTAGGTTCATTCTATTTGTCTATAACCCGCCACACAGTATTGAACTTCATAGAAGAACTGACAATAAATTTCGCTGCACATTTTTCAACGTCCATCGCAAGTATAGTGAAGCCTGTTACAACAAGACTGGCGCACATCTACCTCGTTTATTATATGCACAATTTAGGATTTTTATGAGGAAACGCTTAGAACTTGTCACTAATCGGAACCGTTTTCATAATTAGATAAACACAAAGGCTCAGCTGAAATACAATTGAATCGACTCCGAGATTCACTGGGCCGACAAATTAAAGGTCTCGAACAAAACTTTCTTGGTAGACCCAAAAGAGAGTATCAAAATGTAAATTGTGGAAACGAATAAGACTTGCTGGCAATTCTGAACAGGGCACTACAACGCCACCTAGAGAAGTCACAATCTTCCGTAGTCCGCCGGAATACATACCTGCACAGTTGGCCCGAGCCACAGTATAATATGAACAGTGATTTCACTTCGAATTACGAGTAGAATAGCGTATATAATTGAGAGAACCAAAGTAAGCATTTCGATAATTTTAAATGTATTTGAAAATTTTGACTAGAGTAGTTTAAATTAATACGTCTCTATGGAACAATGAATACCAATAAACAATGCATTCTCAAGAGAACATGCCGAAACTCAAAGAAAAACAGTTAGAATAATGACTCAGCCTGCTTTGATTGAGCATTTCCCTCCCACATTCTGCTGACTTATCCTAACTAAATATAAGCTGCATGCGAAGAATGCCGCGCTCTTTGCGACGTACTAAAAATGTTATGTGTCTCAGTACAGTGCTGGGCACTTACTCTTTTACCCCACCAGGCAAGCACCTTCTCAGACACAGAGACACAAAACTAAAAAAAATTAAATTTCATCGGTGTAAATATTTATTAATTCTAGATATCTATCAAGAAGGAACTGAAGATTATTTATGTAAAACTAAAGGGGTGGGATTAAAGGCACAGAAAAAACTAACTGAACAAAATAAAAACATAATTTCACAAAGAAACAGATAGAATGCAATTATGGTAAAAAATGCACAATGAAACGATGGAAACATGGATTAAAAAGGATGAATAACTCATACATAATCGAGCGGGGTAATCACGTACGTGCCCCAGGGACTCTGACAGCCCATGCGCGAGAGGGAAATGGAAATATGACTGCGTCACACACTAACGTGCATCGCATACGCAACGTCCCCCGCCCACGTGCCGCCTTCTTACCCCTTTCGTCGCCACCGCTGTTCTCTTTCCTGTCCACGAGAATGAGTAATCAATCCTTTTTATTCCATGGATGGAACGCTCATATCGTAATTATATCTAATGCGGCCGAAGTATAATCGCTGTGTGTGCACGAGTCGGCAATCTCACTTGCACGCAGAAAACGGCCCACGAATAATCCCTTTGTAAGAACGACTAGTACTAAAAGTTCTGTTATTTTTGTTTAAATATTTTATGTGGTTTAAAAAAATTACTCTCCGTTAATATACAAGGTGTGTCGCTGCGTCAATCTATCGGCATCATGTTGAGACCAATATTATTCTTCTCAAGTACTTGCCGCATTTTAACTGCATTTATTCGCGACCAAACTACAATTAATAGTTCTGGAAAGAGAACCATCCGAGGTGTCATCGTTTCAGAAATGATGTGAGTCCGCGCGGGACTCCTAATCCCGGTTGGACGTTTAGGTTCGTGAAAAATACAGATTTGCAACGTCAGACAAAATTATGTGGACAGTCCTAGTGTTAAACGTCTCAAAGTGAACTCGCTGTGGCCTCTGCAGCTTTGACGGAGTTGTCAAGCGAGTTGTGTAAAACGAAAAGTTGAAAAGTCAACATGTTTAAAGTCGAGAAGCGGCCTTGTTCAAAGGCGCCGTCTCGCATTCAGTTGATGCGGGCACCAATGGAAGGTAAAATTGAAATGCTACTTGCTTTTATTTGTCGAAATAAATTGAGAGCACTGTTGGTTTATTGATAAAACTTTTACATACCGCTTGAGTGCTTTGGAAAGTTGAGACGATCGTTTTTCGATGTTGGAATGTAGAGTTCAATTTTCATTTCGTACGGTCTAATTTAATCATATTTCATTTATTTATTTAAACATATTTCATTTATTTATTTAATCATTGCGCTGCCATTTTCTAATGTCAACTGTGTTACATTCCAAAATATTTTTTACTAATTCATTTTCTTTGGCTTAGCGAAGCGAAGCCTAGTACGCGTCTAGGGTAAAAAATCTTTTGCTGTCTGTTTGTATGTCTGTCTGTTTGCCCGCGCAATTACTTCTAAACGGAATACTTTTAAGGCTGTTGCCTAGTCAGGCTTGCCTTTAAGGCGCAAGCGTCCAAGATACGTTCTTTAGGCGATTTTGATAATTATTAAGTATTAGTCCAATGTTCTTTGCAAATTGATTTCGTTATTTCTGAAGATTTTGTGGATAAATTCTAATTCTATTTCGTAATCTTTGATGGTAAAGACCGCGATGGTTTGAAAAGTATTGTTATTTCTATGTACTATGTATGTATTTATTTTATTTTATTTGGATTGATTTAGGATTTCGTCAAAAAAACTAAAACCATGTTACCGATTATCATTGTGTACTAGGATATTTCACTTTACATGTAAGAAATGAAACTCATCAATGACCAACATCGTCTTTCTAAATTATAGCTTAATCAGAATGGCACAGACGAGCATAAAATATCTCGTATTACAGATAAGATAAGATAATAAGAATAGATTTTCATTATACTTCTTGAAATTTGAGTTAATAATTTTTTAATGTTTTATTTATGCGCCTTCTTTGTCACGATCTTAAAGCAAGAATTAAGGAACAATATAATTTAGATCATACGAACAAAATTCATGATATATATGTAATTGCATACAATGCAATTTATTTTTTTGTAGATCACAAAATAATTACGTCGCTGAAGAAGAACGAATGAACCCTCAGTCCGCTTCGAGCTGTATGTCATCCCAACCCTACTAGGAAATTATTTATTGCACGGACAATTCTATTGACAAGTTCAAATTATGGTAACGCTCCATTTACCCTGTTAAGTTTCGCAGTAATGACAAAAGTGCAGTGCCATGAATATATCCTTACATAAAACAGCAAATAATAGTAATATATTGGTAGGTACAGTCGGCAAGTCAAATTTCTGTGCATCATAGAATTTGGACCCGATAACGTGACCTAAGAGCGCGAGGTGAAAGAGATAGTTTGTTTTATACTGTTCGTCTCATATTGCATAAAACGGTCGGCGGCGTCGTCGCAGCGCGTGGGGCCTCTCTAACGTTGCGCTTGCAAATTGTCGGGAAAACGACGCACAGATATTAAATTGGCGTGTGTACATACTTCTAAAATCAATAGTATTCTTCAGCATCATGTTTTAAGTATTTAATATTCTGAATAATCGATTTCTGGGAAATAATGACAATGAAACTTGCAGCACAACAGGTGCTAGTCCTATCCAATTTAATCTATTCCTTGGTCAGTTTTTACAACATTTACGAATATATACTTTTTACTACTTGAATAATAGTACCTATTAGCAGGCATAGCGCCTCTCTCAGCGTAGTGTCGTGAGGAGTCGTGCTGTTTCTGATCTTGTTTTTAAATTTTAGCCACAGCCATCCATTTGGGTTGCCGATTAAAAAAACAAGTTAAATTCGCCTTTATTATTTGTATAAATTTTCATAACTTTCTTAGCCTTGGACGATAAATCGTACTTATGAATCAAGGTCTTACAGCGTAAGACTTTGATTCATAAATACGCATAAGTACCTATAAATATTTATTCATAATACGCAACGAAATTCAGCCACAATAACGTAAAATATTCGTAGAAATTTTTAACAAAAGAGTGCATATGTGCCAGCATAGCCTTGGAGGCCATTTTCCCGGTGTGATATTCCACACATAACCCTTATCTGGTGTACTTTATGATCCAATAAAAAAATTACTATCTGTAGAAAAATAACTGTGTTTTCTATTTAATTAAAATCTTGCATTATAGGATACCGTTATATGATCCCTATAGGACCCCTATACATAAAGTAGAAATTATGTAACTAGGTATCTAGCTATCTATGTGTGTAACCATAAGCCGTCGTGGACTTATGTTCGCATATAACTCTAGAACCACTCAATCACTTCATGTGGGGTTTTTACTGATGAATTCTGTAACAATTTTTTTTATGATATGTTTCATCGCGGTATTACTTCGGGTGTCTAAGCACCCGTAACCGGCGCGCATGTATGAATCGATATATGTTGGTGGATGTTCTATTAGTTCTTTATTCAGCACTCTTATTGTAGTACACTACACTTGAATTTGAGAAATTATTACATTTTACAACCGCTTGATGCAAAGTATGTAAGTCAGGAACGTATCACATGGTGCTCAATTGTCTCTGCCTACCCCTCCAGAGAAGAGTCGTGATAATATGTGTGTATGTATGCAATATAGATAATCTATCCTTTGTTTTTCTACAAAAGTATCTAATCTCTCTTGTACTTCTAAGCATAGAAACAAAAACATTGTTAACGCAATTTGGGACGTTAATGAACCTATAATTTTGTTTCACATTTATTTTTAAATAAACACGTATTAGATAACGCATATAACGGCTATTGAATTTCTCGTTCGTATACGCATTACGCGTTACGTGTGCGTATTACGAGCGCGTAAGGCAGACATGTGTTGCCGAGACTTAAGCGATCGTTTCGCGTTACGTCAACTTGTAATATTTCATAGCGAGACGGATCTACACGTGGGGCAGACTTTTAATGGAAAGAAGCTTTGAAGATGTAATGATTTTTTTTTTAAAACTACAATATTTCACGAGAAAGATCGTGATGCAGTGGGTAAATGAGACTGACTATTCTACCTAATTCCTCAATCCTTTCCTTGGCAGCCATTTCATTCGCTCTACTGCTGGGTAAAGCCTCTCCCACTTACATGAAAGGATTTAGTCATACATTTCCAAGGTGAACAACTGGATTGAAAGTGGGTCTCCTCACGATGTATTCCTTCACCGGAGTGTCAGTTTTATTACTAACTCTAGAGTTATAAACTTAATAATTACATAACTAAATTTTTAGTTATGCTGAAAATTATTGAACTCTTACTTCAAATTTATAAATTAATCTAAGCGCTTAATATCCTAATTATCATTGGAAATACACATTTTTATAATTTTTCGTAATAATTTTTATGCACGCATGTGCTCAAAAAGGGGCAAGTGCGCAGTACACGTAACCGACGAACATGTATGAAGAACATTATGAGGGTGCAAGAAGCGGCAGAGGTGTGTCAGAATCGTGGTACGTGGAGATACGTTTTCTCTGCCTACGACACTGTGAAACAGGCGTGACTCAAATTAAGCGACCACCTCGGGGTCCTCGGAGTCGAACTGTCGCAAGACCTCAACTTCCGGCGTCATATCAAGCTGGCTTCTAAAAAGCTGGGCGTACTTAATAAGGTGTGACGGTACTTCACGCTGCGCCGGGCCAAAGGCTGCTTTTGTATAAACCGCAGGTTAGATCCTGCCTGGACGGAGTACTGCTCGCACCTGTGGGATGGCTCAGCCAAATATCAACTTGCGCCGCTGGGTCGATTCAGTGTCGCTCCGTGCGACTAGTGGATGACTCTGAAGTGTTCCGCGATCTAGCACCACTGCAACTTCGTAGGGATGTCAGCTTCATAAGTGTGCTCTATCGCTTATTCCACGGGAGTGCACGGAGGAGCTGTTTAACGCGATCCCGCCGTCCCCTTTCCACCTCCGCACTACACGTACTAGGAAGAGATTGCATCCCTACACGATGGATCTACCACGGATGCGCAACAATCGGTCCTGTATATCTTACATCTACAGAACCGGTAAACTATGGAACGCTCTCCCCGCCAACATATTTTCCTCCATTTTCAGTGTCGAGTCCTTCAAGAGGGGCGTGAATAGGCACCTGTCAGGCCGGCATCGCATTTGCAACACCAGCTAATGTCCATGGGCGTCATTAGTCACATTTTGGGTGGCTCGGCGCCATATGTCGCGCTCTCAATAAAAAAACGGTATTTCTGTTGGTTGATGCTTTAAGGGTTCAATCAAATCTTTTACGTCGGCGTGGTGCTCGATCACGTATTGTTTTTGGCTCTAGTCTAAAGTCAAATGACGAAAAAATAATAAAAACGCAACAGATTCGTTCAGTCTATCAAAATGGTGGCCACAGAGGAATTATTGGTCGGTTAGAGGAGTAGTGTACAAGAGAAATACCCTTACGTATAATGTAATATTTGTATAGGGTTCACAATGAATAACAAAAAAAAAATTAAATTATATTTTCATTTATTTATAGATTTTTAAGTCTATATTATGTCGTGTACTTGCATACATGTTTCAAGTTTCTTAAAAAAAGAAGAACTAATCACATTAAATATATTTCTACAATTAGCGTATTTAACATTATCTATGTAATATAACATTTTAAAACTTCCGGCTCTTCTCGCGGCGACTTTATCGGATTGTCCGACGTTTCGAACAGAGCGTCCTGTTCATGGTCCTGGTTTGTTTTTTGTGTGCTAGTCTAGTCCACAGTTTCCCTGCAATATTTTTTTTTTTTTTTTATTGGAGGAGGAGCAAATGCTCATAATGCTCCTATGTCGTCTCTCCACCTTGTCCTCGGTCTCCCTCTTCTCCTTGTGCAATATCTGGGACACCACATGGTACACTCCCGTGTCCATCTCTGATCTTGAAGCCTGATAATTTGTCCTGCTAATTACTTCTACTTAAAATGTATACTTAGCTGGACCTTCTTATCTACGATTCCAGTTGCTCTTTGAGATTCCATCACGCATAAATTTCGACTCTACA
The DNA here is from genome assembly GCA_009867175.2 of Adela reaumurella. Lineage (NCBI taxonomy): Eukaryota > Metazoa > Arthropoda > Insecta > Lepidoptera > Adelidae > Adela > Adela reaumurella. Next base: position 2,806 of record WYDE02197844.1, on the reverse strand, counting down.
CGTTCTACTGGAAAGAAGCAATGATTTCCGTCTCACCAGACAGACGATATTGAAAAAGCGCTGCAGTGTGGAGGAGCGAACGCGGTGAATGCGAATGACTCTCCGCCCAAAAAATACACGCAAAGTAGATAGAGGGAAGCCTTTTCCGATCCAGACGATACGTGTCTTTAGCAAAGAGGAGGGAGTGACTCGAAAGAAGACTCACAAAAGGAAAAGCAATAGCTTGCTAGAATAAATACATACATGGATTTTATTTGCTAGCGTACGAACATGCTATGCTAGCAAATGTCTGTCGCAGAAAAAACATATGAGAGTAAGCTCGGACGGTATAGTTTTTACATATATATTTGAATAAAAATTTATTTTAAAACTGTAGGTATGTGACAAAATCCAAAATATATTTATGTATATATTCAAACAACGTGTAAGAGGCTGCTGTTTGTTTTCTTTAAATAAATAAATAAATATATAGTGAAACAAAAATTTTAATCTGTTTTATAATTTAAATAAAATACGACAACTTAGGTCCATATTATAATAAAGGTAAATATTATATTAATTATTTGTATTATTGTTTCTAGATTATGCGCTTTATGACGTAGTGCTGCCGGCAGATGCCGCTACAGTATTGGTATGCTATATGCTGGATGTGGATCATGAAAGTGAAATTTAGCATTTTATTTGACACTTTATCTGAAACTCGATTCAAATAACACAGAAAATGAAATGTTTAAAAGAAAACTAATATTTTTTCTCTCGTTACCTGCTTTTTAAGTAAATATGCATCGATGTAATAATAAAATAACCAAAATAGTAACTAATAGTACAATATAATTAACTAATAAAAATTGAAAATTTTAGTACCTAATCTTCTTCCATCCTGCCCCTCGTGCGCCCGGAGATACCCCATTAACACAGTCGCGGTCGCCCTAGACGCACGTACCTAGATCAGATGGATCAGGTTCTTAAAAAGGGGCAAGTGGGCAGTACCCGTAACCGACGAGAATGTACGAATAATTTTATAAGAGTGCAAGAAGCGGCAGAGGTGTGTCAGGATCTTGGCACGTGGAGATCCGTTGTCTCTGCCTACACCACCGGGAAACAGGCGTGACGCTATGTATGTATGTATCTAGAAAAATTAGTTAAGCCAAAATCATCAGGGGAGGCGACTCAGAAGGGACAAATCAATAAGTGTATTCAAACTGAGTCTGGAGATGTATGGATTTTGCAATATAAAAACTTATTGCAACGTGCCTAAGGCACCTGTCTCCCTCACCACCCACCGGGCGCGCCCGCTTCCCCCGCGTCTACTGCGAACCACTACAGGTGTTAAAATTAATAAAATTAAGAACAGAGGAACGGTATCTATGTATATTATGAATACGCTGCACATTGGGTGGGGCCGGCCGCGGCGGCAGTGCATGTTCGCAATTAAACATTCAGAGAAAGTCTACATCACTGTGTGACAGAATCAGTCAGGTGCTCAGTGAGTCAGTCGGTAATCTGCGTAACTATATATGTTCATCATTGTGCTTCAAATACTGACGTCTGTCGTATATTTTTGTTCTAATTACGTATATACCTAGCGGGCCGGATTTGGCCCGAAAAGCCTCCGTTTTCGCATCCCGTATCTAGTGTATGACAAGATAAGACTACATATGAGACCGTTGCTGAAATATTGAAATATGGACATGCATTATCGTACCCGTTGCAGTATAATACAGCATTAACATGGGCTCTTAATGCGGCGTGCCTCTCCTGGCCCACCCGCGCCCGGCCCGCGCCCGGCCCGCGCCCGGCCCGCTCCGGCCCGCGCGGGGACGGCGAACACTAATCGCTATCATAATGGCATCGAGTTAGCGTAATGAAAAATGTTTCCGAATTATTGCGGCGAAATGGAAAAAACGTTTCATTTCGATATTTTTACTTTTAAAATGTCTCATGTGATGTCGGGTGGATTTTGTTAAAATCTCAAGACCCTTCTTGTTGCCATGAGTATCGTCACAGAATAAATATTTTACAAAATAAACTATAAGTTCCTGTTGTACTTCAATACCAGATTCCAAGACCGTTTTGCTATAGAAATGTATAACTGGATAATTAATGCTAGAGGCAAGTGCCCAGCAACATATAAAAAAAACTAAAACTTACAGTGTGTAAATTTTTTGGGAATGCACAATTTTAACAAAATTTTCTCCAAACTTAACCAAAAGGTGTCTCAATTCGGCAGCTACAGACCACATTATTTAATCTTAAACGCTTACTATATTTCTGGAAAACGGTAGATATTATGTTAAATTTAAAACTACAATACTTTTTAAATTACCGCGGTCGCTGAACAACATTTTGAAAACTTCCGGCTCTTCTCGCGGCGACTTTATCGGATTGTCCGACGCGACGTTTCGAACAGAGCGTCCTGTTCATGGTCACGGAGACGTCCTCTAGCCGCTAGTCGCTAGTCCGCTAGACATCGGACAATCCGATAAAGTCGCCGCGAGAAGAGCCGGAAGTTTTCAATTTGAAACTACATTGTTTTAACAACCTAAAACATAATATTAATCAGAAAAATACGGAAAAAATATAAAGGAAAATATCCGAACCGGGGTTTGAACCCGGGACCTTTGGCCTTAGCTGCCACTGCGATACCAACTTCCATTGGAAATCTCAGGAGTAGTTTCTAGTGTCGTCTATGTTAAGTATGATCTAAACGGCGACAACATACGATTGAAAATCAATCGATGTAGACTACTTCGAACGCTGAGTGAGCGTTAAGAAGACCCAGATGAATACGGCTACAAATTGAAGT
>WYDE02197833.1:0-10463 GCA_009867175.2 Adela reaumurella | reverse complement strand
AAATTATAAAAATTATATTGTCGTCAGTCTTTATTTACAGGCATGTCACTAGTGCAGAAATTAATATTATAAAATTCGCTAAAACTATAAATAGGATTTTCAGCAAAATTTTCTTTATGGATGTTTTGAACACTTTAGGCGGTTAGAGTATGTTCTACCTTTATGTGTATATTCTATGTGTACCGTTTCTGCTGCCATAATAAATTAAATAAAACAATTACTAAATAAATATTAAGAATAATATCTTCTCTAGCCGTTAATGGACACTCAGAATAGTATTTATCGCATCATCACAGATTAAAATTAAACTTGTCCTGTAAATCGCTACGCTACCACACTACTTACGCCATATTACAATTGCAAAGTGAGAGCTTGAATCGGAGCGACGTAGTCAACTCTCGAAATCACAGAACATCGGAAGCTTTTCCAATACCACAGAAGTTTAAAATTCACATACAAGTTACAGAAGTTAGATTTTTTTATATAAGAAACAAATTTGGATTTTTGCGAATCAAAAAAAAAAATGCCGAAAAAATTAGGAACCGACCAGCGTAATTTGTTTTCATAAGAAAATCGAGTGTTTTTTTTACTGCCTTCCACTTTTGCACTCTTCTGACTGCTCTCTCAATTTTCTGCTATTTATCGTCTGCCAATATTAAGTATCAGGCACACGTTCATTCCTACCTATCTTCGATATGTGGTGTGCGAGATGTTTTCGGTTGACTCATGGCTCAGGCATTCTTTCGATTCAAAACATGTCTATGATGCTTTGTCAAAGGTAAATCAGGATCTGAGTTGTGCCTGGGCGGGGTCATCCGAAAATGCACGCGCATTAAATCCATTAAAATCGTTTGCTCATACACTGGAAGACTTAGGTAAGACACAAGGTAACTGAGGGCATCGTACTCTCACCATCGTACACTCGCAGGCCAGTCTCCACAAACAGCACCCGTTCACGAGCATCACACCTGGGCCAGCCATTGCCTCCCTCTACTGATCATAAAAAAACCCATCTGTTCATAAAAAAGTTAATTGATGTCAATATGTAATCTAATCTTTATTTTACTTTTCGTAATTCTATTTTTCATTTAACTTTATTAACTATAGTGAATTGAACTTGTATTGAAATAAACATTAGTTTCGCTCGCTCTCCTGACGATTTATGTCGAGTTTTAAAACATTCAATAGATTTCGCCTTCCAGCGCTAAACGTGTAGCGTAATCCAGAAAACTATTTGATACGGTATTGTTTCGCCATCGAGTTTTCTATCGCCCGTGTCATGAGCCTGACAGAACCGCAACCCGCCACTGAACTGAAGTGCACGAGACGAGACACGAAGCTATTGTGTCCGGCTTCTGTTTGTTAATCTTTTGATCTTTTCAGGTCAAGAGAATGGCATTAATAAATAAATGCTTTGACTCCTCACAAACTGTAGGTATTGAATATAACAGTTTTCTATTTACCACCGTTGTCATTGTTAATTTCTATTTAACACGGTAGTCGAACGTTGGGGTTGTCGAATAGATGTTTTGGATGGAGCGCTATCATACTTCGTGTTTTAAAATATTGACCGAGAATTAGGTTATCTTTTCCATTTAGAACTTTTGAATCGCTGCAGCTGAGAGAAATATATGTTTTGGTTCATTAATCGTTGTCACTCAAACTATATGGTGAAGTGGGATTTTGTGTATTTGCAAATAAATGAAATATACTTCTCTGTCATACTGGAACTGTTGCATATACATAAATTTAATTATTCTAGGTATTGGATGTTTGCTAACGGCACCTTTGAACCTACACCACTATGTTATGAATTTTCCATAAAAAATTTAGGTAGGTATCCGATATTTTATTAAATTTTTTTTCTGATGTACCTATTACAAAAAATATTTGAAATTTACAAAATTATTTTTAATTAATTAGGGCAGATACCATCAATGAATTCTACTCCAATCCATCTCCGCATCTCCACATCACTGAAGATACTGGTAACCTTGGACAGGTTATCGAAGTGTGGGAAGACCACCCGCCAGGTGGGTCGTCAACATCAGGCACATCGCAGGAGAACGATGAATTCTTGTTGTCGAGTACCGAGAGGGATGGAAAAAAGTTGGAGAAGCGTATGTCCAGCAGTGGACATTTAAACGCTGATAAATATGACGAGAAATTTTCTTTAAACTTTAAACGACAAATTCCTTCACAGGCATGCTCAGAATGTCTAATAGAGCATTCGGTTGAAAAGAAAAGATCTTGCTTAGTTTACATTTTATGTCATAGCTTGTTCAATTTCAATGCAATTGACAACACATGATGACGTCATTAGCGAACAATGTATTAAAAACACGAGCCTCAGGAATCGTAGAGTACTGGAAGGTGGCAGTGACCGGGTGATGTAATTCGTAAACGTACACAACACTCACATATCATATCGTAAACTCTGGAATGTTCTCCCTGCCCATATATTTCCATTCAAGTATAGTCTCGGGTCCTTCAAGAGGGACGTGAAGGCCTGTCAGGCCAGTACGGCATTCACAACCCCTGTAAGCGAAATAATGTTCATGGATGGCTCGGCGCAAATATATAATTATAATGAACCAGTGTTGCAACATACTATAGTTAAGGTTTAGATTGGTTTGACTCATACCTACGTGGTCGCCAGCAATGTGTTAGAATTGACAATGATTTTTCTGAATAGCACGATCTAACTGCTGGTGTTCCGCAAGGTGGCGTGTTGTCTCCTCTACTTTCATAAAGTAGTTTATAAAGTAGTTCGCATACTTTAGCGTGAGCGAAGGCAGAGTAAAATAACCTGAAATGTAATCGAAAAAGCCCAGACACGCTATCAGCGTTAACAGCGCTGTATCGACAACGACCCTCCGTCTTGATCTCGGTGATGCCCTCGCATTAATACTTGAGCAGGATTCGTCTTGCGATCTCGGCACACACATTTGTTGGAATATAGATGAGACTGGCCGCGATCTGCCCGAAACCGAACCCGACGCCGCCGCTGACCTGTGCGTGGTCGATATTGGTGCCGAGAGAGTGATACCGGTATACTTTGGCATATCGACAGTCAGTGATTTTAAGTTCACTGCTTGATATGCGTTTTTAACAGATCGTCAAAGAATTCAGTGGTTACGATGTCGTTATGACAGCTTACGTGTGGTTAACCTACGATTAGTTTTCGTGTGCACAACCGCCTGTTCAATTCGTTTTTTTTATGTTAAGCGCGGCATATGACGCAAGGCAGCCACGCAGGGCAGCCCACGACGCCCATAGACACTTCGACTTACATGGGTCCTGGAGTGCCATGCCGGCCGGACAGGTGCACCTTTACACTACGTTTGAAGGACCCAAGATTGCAGTGCTGCGGGAAAACCTCGGCAAGGAAGTGCATGCCACTGTTTGCCTGTTTGTATACGAACGACTTGGCAGAGCGGTGTGTCCTCAATTTGGGAATGGTAACAGTGTGTGAATGCAATCACTGACTGAGGCGTGTGGTGCGTTGGTGGAACGGGGATGGTGGAATCGCATCGTGCAGCTCCTCAGAACACTCTTCATGGTATCGTCGATAAAACAAAAAATACAAAATGGAAAAAGAAAATGTAGCTTTTAAGTAATGTTAAATCTATTTTTATTATGATTAACTTAAATAGTAATATGTGTAAAACTAACTTACATAGTAAAATAAATATTTTAATTTTTATATTTTGTTTTCTGCGGGTGTCACATTGAGCCAAAAGGCGACTAAAACAATTTAAGTGATTTTCGGATAAATGCTTCTTCAAGCAATCCTTTTTTGAAGGAAAGCCAATGTTTTTTTCATTTATTGCGTATATTCTCAGTTTATTAAAAAAATTATGTGAATTTTACACCAAAAAAAAAATATATTTTACTAAAATTATGCTTCTTTGTGTGAAATTAATTTATTACCTTTCATATGCCAAGAACATTTTGTAACAGTCGGTGAAGTATTTTGATTTGATTTGGAATCGTGGAAAAGCGAATAGGCCAAGGCGAGATGGGTTCAAATATGGAGGTTTATATTAGTCCCTCAACAGCTATATGAGTTAAAAGGTAAATACTAGATTCGGAGATTGGGAAATTCCAAAATTAGTTTGTAACAGTTTGGTCGGTACCCCGTTCAATTTATATCTGAATTGATGAATGGTAATAGTCTTTGACGGGACAACAACCGTCTTTAAACGCGTAGGTAGGACGATAGGCATGCATGGATTTTAATTGACACTAATGACTCAATTGTCGCACGCTTTACTTTACAGTCGACTGGGTGAGATCTGAACAAGATTTTCTTATGTCATTCGATAGAGTGATTCCATACCTCAGGGGATTTAGGTTCTTCTTTCGATATATTGGACCCTGAGGCAGGGGAGGGGACAGAGTAAAGGATGTTTTGGCGGATTCACGCACGCTTTGAGTGTTAGTGCAGTGCGGCATGCGATCAATATAAAAGCAGTTTCAAAAAATACCACTAGTTGAGACGTTAATGTTAAAGATAAATATGAAATACGCCTATCCACGTCAAATAAAAAAGAACAGGTCAAGTGAGTACTCACACGCACCGTACGAAGCCGACCGACCTTACGCACGTATACGATTACTGAAGTTAAGCACTGCCGAGCGCGGTCTGGTATTGGATGGGTGACCCCTTGACCGTTGACGCTGGTCATGATTCGGATTCCACGTTAAACTGTAGGTACCTTCCCTCTCCATACATGGTGGTAGGGCAAACCCGACCGGGTTGGTACCACCGCACTGAATATAGGTTGGTTGAAGCGGCTATGAAAAATAGTTCGTGTTTTCCGTCCAATTCAGTGTAGCCGGCTCGATTTGAGGGAAGCGCTGACATGGCAACCTGTTCACCCGGTGTTATGGGCTCTCATCACGGATGTTGTAGGTGATGTAGCCAAACCGTGTCAGTTTGAATTTAAAAAAAAAAAAAAAAAATTCACACACAGGTTGTTCCCTGCCAAATCTACCTCCCGGCCAAATTTTATTATTTAATTCGTTTTTCCATGAAAACATGATTAACCGTTTAGGTATGATTGAGCAATAAAAAAAGTCAACTTTTTGTAACATACGCCAAGTCTGAGCCCAGAAATGTTTCATTAATTTCACGTCAAAAGTTATCCAACGTGTATAGTTGTAACGCGATAACATGAACGTTATTATTTCTATCAAGAAATAAACATGGCCCATGCATGCTCCGCCGTCGCCGTGTCTGCTGAAGCTCCGTATGTCATCTTCCAGCGCAGAGCGGCGACTTGGCAAAGGCCTCGAGTGAAATGTGGCGCAAATTTAAACTCTGTGCTTAGTAGCGATTTTCCGTGCGGCTTTTATCGCCGCCCATCATGGTCTGGGAGCGGTGCCGGCGAGCGGGTCTAACGCCCTCTTAAACTATAATATTACATTTATTTATTTATTGCAATTTCTACTTTAGAACCACTCTAAGGATTGAGAAAATAAAGTGATCATTATAACGCATTGTATTGTAGGGAAAGACGTTAAAAAAAACCTTCGAAGTTTCTTGCCGTTTCTTCTTCAGGGTTTTAATCGATCTGGGAGTAAAATGTAATATTTTGACAAATTCAAGTATATTTTATTGTTTATATTTGCACATCGTCAACCTGAACCTTTTTTTTCATGAAAACTTTTATAAACGATAAGTTTGCATATCTATTTAAAGAAAATTCTATGCAGTAGCAATTCTTTTATCAAAAACTTCTTATAACTAAGAAAATTATTAAAATGGATTAATCTAGTGAACATAACGCATAACTGGTGTAACAGATTAAATAAAACGACGGCGACGGAGAGCATTCAGTCAGCGTAGATTATAAGATTATATGTATATTCGTAATTGTATATTTATTATTTGGAATTATCATGTGAATAATTATACCATAACATTGACTACAAAATAATAACGAAAGTTTGTCGGGCACACATTAGATCTCTTGTCTCATTACATCACTTACAAAAGCTTAAGTAATTTTAATAACGATAGTTTGTCGGGCACACATTAGATCTCTTGTCTCATTACATCACTTACAAAAGCTTAAGTAATTTTAATAACGAAAGTTTGTCGGGCACACATTAGATCTCTTGTCTCATTACATCACTTACAGAAGCTTACGTAATTTTAATAACGAAAGTTTGTCGGGCACACATTAGATCTCTTGTCTCACTGCATCACTTACAAAAGCTTACGTAATTTGTACCCGAAAATTCCACTTAATTTCAGTCCAAAATCGCTCAGCAAATCGTTGCAGTTAGCATTGGAAAGCGCTAAAGAGTAAAGCCAGGCGTCCATTGGAAACTAGCCTCTAGCTACTGTAACGGGCTAGTTAAATTTGCTGGAGTTAGAAATGGGTGTGACCGATGTCAGAGGCAGAGATTCAGGGGATGTGTAAATTACGGTCGGCGGAAACGGAAGTTGGTCTATTGTGTCGACTCGTATCGATTCTGTATTCGGGACTATTGTGACCGTCCCGTCGAGCTTGTTCCGGTGATAACATCCTCATAGAGTGCTCATGAGACCAATCTTATGTGGCACGGTTAAACGCTAATGAATTATGCGTTTATTAATTTAGGTTAGAAGATACAGAGGTTGATATATAGAAGATGACCGCTAAAACCTGGCCTATGTTGTGTTGGATGTTGGTTGGCACAAATGGTTGTGTTCGATGGATTCTTTCTTTTCTTTCTTTTGAAGCCATTTTATTCGCCATACTGCTTACATGATATGAGAGGATTTAGTCAAACACTTCTACGGTGACCAAACGGCTTGGAAGTGGGTTTTATCACGAGTATTTCCTTCACCGGAGTGTCAGCAGCCATTTTAGCACAAATTCTAACGTAATAAATGTTGTGCTCCCAGTGGGGTTCGAAGCCGCACCTCCGAGAGGCATGCTCTTGCCCGCTCGGCTAATCTGACACCGATGTGTTCGGTGTCGGCACCGGGAATTATTCTGGAATTAATATTTATGAATATCTCAAAAATGTGTTTCTAGGTAGTCTTATGTCGACGTCTACAAGTGTTATGATCTTAACGTAAACAACATTCGGTCGAAAATCAACCTTTGTGAACTACTTCGAACGCTGAGTGAGCCTTAAAAAAGATCGGATAATAGGACGACAATTTGTAGAGAACACGTCATGGTTCGGGTAGCGAAGTTGGTATGGTTGGTTTCGTAATCGAATACATAATACCGAAAGTGTTGGACGGACCACAACTTTGAATGAAAATACGCAGAAGGATTTGAAGTTTAATGGTTAACATCCTGTAAATATAAGATTTTTTATAGACAACTGGCATGGGTGGCTGTCCCTAAATTTCGTCCTGATATGTTCTCCTAGGAGGACCCCGTTCAATTATTCCAGCCACATCCGCTTCATACAGGTGCATGGTGGCTAACTAAGAGATACACAGGATACAAGATTCACAGGATCCTTTAAGTAGATGCAAGTGTTTGAAGGGCCACAGATTTGGATGAAAATGCGCAGAAGGGTATGAATTTTAATGGTTAACTTTCTGTAAATAAAACATTTACAGGATCCTGCAAATAGATTTATTTATCCTTCTTGGGAGATATCGACAGTGTGTGGATGCATTCACAAACTGTTGTGCGTGAAACTATGGTACGCAAACATGAATTTTCAGTGTCTCTGCTGAGTTGTATGATCTCTAAGTTGCGAGATACCTCGGGCCCACTCACGAGGCGTATACTTGGTGTGACGCTGAATCGAGTCAACGGAGCCGAGTCAGGTACTTAGTGTGTGCATCGCCCAGAAGCGAACAGTAAGTCACACATGAACGAATTTGCGCTTTATAAACCAGCAGTTTTGACTTCGTATGAAATACTTGATCACCTTGTTGAGGATAATCTAGCTTTCTTGACGCTATTTAAGCTTACTGTTCCGATTGGGCCTCAAAAATTGGGATCGCATGTTAGTTGTATTGTATTGTTTATTTATCATCCATAGGCAGTATACTAGACCCAGATTTGTCATATGTTTACATTATTTTTACATTTAGCCAGTTCCATTATCACAGCGAAAAAGAACTGGCAAGAAATTTCGCCACAAATTTTTTCAATGTCCACTTAGTCTACGTTTACAAAATGTTTGCCACTGCATGCACATGCACGTGCACTTATCATTAATCTCTATACACTCCTTTATCATCCATAAAGAGCGCACCGCACAATTCATGACAGATGCAATAATTCATTACCACTTGTCCTGTTGTTTTTCAATAAGATATAGGTAATTATGATATTCCCTCCACATTGCCACTTGAAGTAGGTCCAGTCTCCACAAACAGCACCCGTTCATATGAACGAGTGACTAGACAATGCCACGATTTCAACCAATCAGACTGGCCGTGTCGAGTACGTTAACGCTTACGATTGGTTGAAACCTATTCACTCACTCGAGTGATATTACGCCGGTAGAGGCACAGGGCCAGCCATCGCCTCCCTCAACTATTTTATAGGCTGAGAGACGACCCGGACCACAGGAATGCCAATGTGTTGACCTAGAGCGAGCTGTGGCGCTGTGCGATAGTCGTCTGACTAGCGAGCATAAGATCGAAGGTTCGATCCAGTGTTTCGGCCAACTTTTCAATGGATCTGCAGTTCCTACCCTTCGATCTGGTGAAGGAAAACACGGTGAGGTAACCCTAGGTCGTGGCGCCCAAGCACTAGGTGTAAAGGGCGTCTAATTACTACTGTGTAAAATATTTCGTGTGTCTCTTTCAGCTCAGTGTAGCCGGACATATCGAAAGGAAGTTTGCGAAAGGGTTCGTGAGCGCACGCTTCTTACTTGAGATGTCGTGGATTCGATGCCTGGTATGCGCACAATTTATCCGGATTTTAAAAACTCGGTTAAAATGTGTACCTAATGCAAAAGTGCAAGTCACCCCTGTGAAGGAAAATACCGTGAGGAAACAACAATATGAATGTTTTGAAGTGTATAAAGGTTGACTGGAAGAGATTGCTCACGGCATTAAGTCCGCCTTCTGCTAAGCAGAAAAGTCTATATTTATTAAAGTTTCTGACATCCGTTAGGATCGCTAGAACAGGTGAGTGTCTTTCAATGAGCGCGGTTTAGCCGTCCATGTCAGTACATAAAATTAATTTACTTTGAGAGTAGTTTTTGTAAGGTAGGGGTAGGATTCCTTATACACTTCACTCTTTGATATTTCCTGTCCCGATCCATGTCTAGCACAACAGCCGGAATTAGGTGGAACATCTAAGAGTGTATGTTGTTGACACCCACATTCTTCACAAGATAGAAATTTCGAAATCATTTCTGTATCATACGGGAAATTACTTTCCCTTACAGGTGATATTTTAGAAATAGTGTTACATCACTGCGCGCGCACACACTGTTTGTGTTAACGGTATATGGCAATTGAACCCTCTAAAAATCAAAATTTGCCACAAAGCTTTAACAAAATTTCCAAATTTCCTCCGCAAAATTCTCGTCGCCAAAACTATTCGCCACAGAGGCATAGCACGCGCGTCACTCCTGTACACGGTGTTTCAAAACAGAGTGCACTATTTCGAGGGGTCGTAGCTCTCAACACGCAAGAGAGGAATGCCTCGGTCGTCTTTTTGTTTTAAATTCAGTTGTTTTCATTCGCGTTCGTGGAAAATCCAGGCCAAACGTGACAGAAGCTACGCACGTGTGAACTGCGCAGGTTATCTACGCGAAGTGTGAAATATAAATATTTCAAAGTTGTTATCTAGAAACCCAGTATACATTAAAATTTAGGTTAAGCTAGTGTCCTAAAACTCTTCTTTTCGGTGAACATCATTACATAATTTCATACTATTGAAATGTTAAATTATGTGTATAATTAGCGAATGTGAGTGGAAGAGTCGGGAAGGGTCGCCCTAGAAGCACGTACCTAAATCAGATCGATCAGGTTCTCAAAAAGGGGCAAATGCGCAGCACACATAGTTCGGAACACAGAATTATAGTTCCTGTTTTCCGTCCAGGTGAGTGTAGCCGGCTGGAATTGAGGGAAGCGCTGATATGGGACCTACCTGTATAAGTCACCAAGGTGTTTAGGCTGAGATCACTGGTACCATAAAACTGGTTCATTTGGTGATGTAGCCATCCGTGTCGGTTTCAATTTAAAAAAAACACGTAACCGACGAGCACTTATGAAGAAAATTATGAGAGTGCAAGAAGCGGCGGAGGTGTGCCATGATCGTCGCACGTGGAGATCAATTGTCTCTGCCTACCCCACCGGGAAACAGGCGTGACGCTATGTACGTATGTATGTATAATTAGCACAATTAACACATGGGATATATATATATAATGATGAAGCCGTCTTAACGGGGCTACCTCTGCTAAACGCCGTCGGTCATGTGCTTATAACTCACAATGTTTTTAACTGAACGAGCTGAAATTCAATAATATGTAAC
>WYDE02197822.1:0-10468 GCA_009867175.2 Adela reaumurella | reverse complement strand
GAACTGGACGGAAAACACGAACTATGTTTCATAGCCGCTTCAACCGACCTTCATTCAGTGCGGTGGTACCAAACCGGCCGGGTTTAACCCTACCACCATGTAAGCAGGCGTGTGAGTAGTACAATCCGATGAATGACCTTCAAGTGCGTCAGCTGGTGGCGCAGGTTGGTAAGATGAGAGGCGCAGCCTGCGGGAGCGCGGGTGATATGCCGCGGGGGTGGGGGTGGAGGAAGGAAGAGCAGCGATCTACGCAACAATCAACATACGTATCACCTAAGTATAGCGTTATCTATAAAAGCGTGATTTCCTCCAACGACGACAGTGCGACGCGGCGGCCCCGAAACCGTTGGCATATACGGTGCATTTGCGAGGACCGCTGCTCCTTCGGAAGAGGTCATAAATCTTTAAGACTTAAACAAGGATTATTCGTGTCTTTAAGATCTACATGGGAAACCTTATTTAATGGTTTTCCAATATTCCGTTCTCGGGAGAAACGTTATGTACTTTAGCAAACTCTGTACAATAACGGCATTCTTTGAAATTTTTTGCACAGACCGTTGCCCCTCTAAACTAAGTCGTACAACTATTCACATCAAACAAGGTTTATTTGTCTCTGCAAGACCTATCCGAAAATAATAGTTTGAAAATTTTAGGCTTTTCGGTTATCAAAAAAAGCATTCCACAAGTGGCAGCGCCATAGAGCTAGTATGGGCGGGACGGACGCGGTATACATAGTGACGTCACCCGCTACTTTCAAGCGTGGAGAATTTGGATGGTCATACATAACTTTGTCAATTTTATATAAGATATCGAAAAATCGATTTCACATTTATTATTGCTACGCTGAATGTAATCGACTTCGATGAAAATCTAAATTTAGGAGACGGAACTCATTACAGTGCAACAGAAAAAGTCGATAAATTTAATGATTGTTCATATACCAACACAAATTACGGAACCGACACAATTAACTTGGCAGGCGGCGGAAACTGTAACTAAACGCAAAGTCATACCCCGTGGCTACGACACCCCACAGAAATAAGGAGCCACTTGGGAATGTTCGGCTCGGCTCGGACCGAGCCGAGCCGCTCGGCTGAGCCGCAGCTTCGCATCGCTCCGCATCTCTTCAATAAACTTCCCTAACAGCGTTGCCAGATCTGGAGCTTTCCCTCCAAAACTGGAGGTTTTTTCGATGGTCTGAGGGTTTCTGGAGGAAAGGAATTTTTTCGTAAAAAATTCTTAAAAATCTAGAGGTTTACTGGAGGTTTTCATTGTATAGCAAAAACAAGTGAAATGAACATTATGTTCTATCTAGGTGCACATAGAATAGACGCTTATAATTCGCTGTCACCCGATAGACACTATAGTGTGACATAGATCATTTTGTGCGTGGAATTTCAAACTGAACTAAATGGTCGCCATACCAAACGAATACTAAACGAAACGTTATGTAAGCGATGACGCGATAGTGTCGCCCCCAGCCACGTACAAAATGATCAATGTTGCACTATATCTAACACAAGAGTTTAGTTTCAGGCGCGGAACAGGGCCCTTATTACGTAAGATGGGCACGCTGTTAATTGTAAGTAACGCGGAAAAACTTCTGCTAATTAGAAATTGTCTCAAAAAAATTAGAGAAGAAACATGTGTATCGTTCAAACCCAGCGAATCAATGATAAAAAATTTAAATGCTGCGACAATAAGTTACAAAGATGCTGATAATATAGTTTGTCGACGTCGATTAAGGCCTAGCGCGCACTACAATTAAAAAAGTACGTGCAGAGCAGAGCCTAAATTGAAAAATTAATAAAAATAATTTTCTCAAATATATTCAGTGTTACATACTTTACACATCCTTATACCTTACCTCTAACCTATCTATATCCTGATTAGTACCTATCTTTTTTTTTTTAATTATCATTTTTTGTTACAGCAAGTATTTTATTTTCCACAGAAACTTATTTAAGTACTTTTAATACATAAAATAAATAATAAAACAATCAAAATTAGACTCTACGAAACTCGAATATTGAACTCTATCAAATTAAGGTTAGAGAACTTTTTTTTAGAGGTTTTTATTTTAGAAAACATGGGAAACTGGAGGTTTTTTCAAATGGTTTGGAGGGATTTGATATAGTTGACCTGGCAACACTGTGCCGGCTTTTCTCTTCCGAAATGATTTTTCCACTCTAAAAAAACAGAAATTTGCAAAATTCAAGTGTAATTTATCTTGGAATTCATAATGCGGTCGAGAGTTCATCATTTGACGTGGTTTTTTTTTGCGTTAGTAGCATGTGTGAGCGGTACTTTGTCGCCCCCGGACAAGAAACAATCAAAGGCTACAAAGCCGCAGTCGGGACCTCGGCGAACAGGCGTCGAGGAGCGAGGGCTCGTAGTGGAGGCTCCTGCGGTGAAGGATATCCTCAAGTACCACCTAACCTACGACCAGGACACCTCTACCAGGAATTTTAATAACACTGTGCTTGGCTATGTTACTCCCTGGAATAACCATGGCTACGACGTGGCGAAGCAGTGGGCAGGCAAGTTTAGTCTGGTGTCGCCGGTGTGGCTGCAAGTGAAACGCCAGAGCCCCCACATTTACATTATCAGCGGCCTGCACGATGTCGATCACGCCTGGATGAAGACAGTGCGGCAGAAGGGCGCTAACAACAGCGTCAAAATCGTTCCGCGGATTCTATTTGAGTCGTGGCCGGCAGGGGACCTCAGGGCTTTCTTCACGCAGCCGACCGCTCAGGAAGAGCAGAAAGCGTTCTCCGATGAGGTGAAGAGGATGTGCAAGCAGTGGAAGCTGGACGGCGTGGTTCTGGAGGTGATGTCTCCGGACGGCAGGTACGCGGAGCTCGCCGTGCCCTTCCTGCAGAACTTTGGCCTGTCACTAGCGGAGATGGGCCTGGAGCTAGTAGTGGTGTACCCTCCGTTCCGTGGCTACGAGAGGGACGAGGTCTTCCTTCAGTCTTACAACCATATTTATCCGTACGTCACGGCTGTCTCCGTCATGACCTACGACTTCTCGAATCCACAGAAACCTGGACCTAACGCACCTCTGTACTGGATGCGCCTTTGCTTGGAGAAACTGCTGGGCACTGAGGAGGAGCCCGACCCTGACAAGGCGAGCAAGCTGCTGCTGGGCCTCAACTTCTACGGCAACTCGTACACGGCTAACGGAGGGGGCCCTATAGTCGGCACCGAGTACATTGAGCTGCTCAAGCAGGCCAAGCCTAACCAGCTGCTCACATATAACAATAACACCGCCGAACATTATCTGGAAGTCAGGTATATGTAAATAACTGTACATTTTTCTGTTTAGTAAAGGCCGACATTATTTTATGGAAAGCATGAGTATTAATGATAACTTTAGAGCAAGCCATCTATATAGTGAGTTCAATCCACCAAGCCGCGCTCCACCCTTCCTAATAATCGCTTACAGTGCAATGTGCAGCCTTCTGCTGATGTGTTAGTTCTATCGTTACTAGTTATCTCTATGAAAATATGTGTCAAATTCAAATTAAATGCAAAAATGGACCGCACCCCACACCATACGGCACTCCGCCCATACGGCCGATACGAGACGTAATAGCGCGCGCCGCCGACTGCAGCTACGGTCAATCCGAGCCAGCAGGTTAAATCACTGCGGGGCAATATTATTGATTGCCGATCGTAGAGTTCCACTTGTTTTTAATAAATTTATTATGCTCAATTTTGAATTTATTTAATTGCTTTGAATTTTAATTTTTGATTATTTCTTTATGTTTACTTTTTGGTTGTTGGTTTTGTTTTTTGTTTACTCTTTTGAAGTAAGTAGATAAGTTTTGTGATTTTGAGAATTTATGAAACTTTCTATGAGAAATAGAAGATTCTGACTGGTGAAATGTATAATGTAAAATGTTTCAGAACGCAGCAGGGCAGTAAGAAGATATTCTACCCCACACTGTACTCAATCCGGAAGAGATTGGAGCTAGCTAAGGAGTTTGGTGCGGGCGTGGCAATATGGGAGCTGGGGCAAGGCTTGGATTACTTTTACGATTTACTGTAAAGAGACTGCTCTAGTGAATGGTTTGTGCAATAAATGTAGGATTACTTTTAATTTGAAGTCTTTTGAATCAATCAATCATAATTAACACCTTCAACTGTCAATGGGTGCGAAATACATATATTTTTTCATGTTAACATCCCATCATTGTTGGCATTCACCTCTTATGTCACTTATTGTAAACCGTGATGCTAGCCTAAGATATCTCAATCCTTACGGAGTATGGTGCCATGACAGGGTACTTCCCTTTTTCAGTCCGGCTACACTGAACTAGACGGAAAACACATACTATTTACATAACCGTTTCAATCATCAGTATCGACCCGGTTGGGTAAACCGTACCATCGGGAAGGGTTTGCACACGGCGTTTTCCTTCACTGGAGCAACGGGTATGAAACTGTATTAAACGGGTATGCCCAGTGAAATTGTATGCTTAGTTCAACACATACATACTATATATTCTCGATAATGGAGGTAACCTATGCAATCACTGTATCCCACAATATTGGAGTAGGTAAATACTATTACTGCACATGAACCCAGCGCTTACAGCTTATTATTTGAAAAACATAGGCAGGGGGGACTATTTATTTATGAAATACAATTTTGTGCTACCAATTTTGTAGTTACGGATTGTACACGATTTGATACGGGTATGTGATTAAAATTCCAACATTTTTTTAGAAAACTATTCATATAATCTAAATAATTCTCATTTAAGTGTATAAAGAAAAACTAAGAAAAGGATAACAATCTAAAGGATAAATCTTTAAGAATATGAAATTAAAATAAAAAAACTTTGTACTACTTTAAAAATACAAAACAAATTCAGTAGGTAAATACATTAAAAAATTGGCAATTACCCAAGCAATAAATAATTCCTAAAATAAATTTTTTTTCTACTTATTAATGCGGGTCTAACACTACAAGGTAAATAATCAGCTAATTCAATTAAATAATAATTCATACATACACATTTCATTACAATTTACGAAACATTCTTAAATTTAGGCGAACTCAGCATTTTAAAAGTAAATTATCCAAATATTAATTTTCGCAAATTACCCAAATAATATTTTATTTTTACAAACAGCACTTTTTCTTTCAAATTTGGTATTTTGTAACTTTTACAATTGATTTAGTTTACTTCTAGTCGCCTACCTTAGAGCCCAGAATCCGATAGGCGATTGACATTTTCTGCCATAAAAATTATTCATTCTGTCCGAGAAATCACAATGGCAATCTATCCACAATCGCTCGTCTCCTCTAGGTTCAACAGCATATAATTTTTTTCTAAACTGAGATGACTATGTTCTCGTTATCCAGTTTCAAAATCAATATTAAATCCATACATTTTATGGAGAATTTCAATTTGTTTAGTATGAGATATTCTCATCCATTACTGCCATGCTGGGATAGGAAATATAACATCACGTTCGAAAGTAGTTTGACTAAAACACTCGCCACACTGCCTGCTGCTTAGAGGCGCTGAAGGCATAATGGAACGGTATAATGAGTTCAGGACTCACACGGCAGTGTCACCTCATGCTGGAGGCCATTGCTACAAGAAACAAGGTAATGCTACTGTGGATTAAAGGACACAGTAGATCTCGCGGGAATGATGCTGCGGATGAACTCGCTAAGAGGGCATCCAGCAGTATGCCTGTAGGACCTGAACCCTTGGTACCTCTACCACAATACCAACTGAGAAGATAGCTCCACAAACGTAATTACAAGTTAAAACTAGACCGATGGCCTGGGAGTAGAGACTGGAGACAGGCAAGGGAGGCGGTGGCTATGCCTGATATGCATCTCACCAAGAGACTGCTCCGGGCTCACAGAGCTAATCTACTAATAATTGTAGAGATGCTCACCGGACACTGACACTTAACATGCATCTCTATGTAATTTAAGTTACAGACAGCCCACTGTGCAGATTTGCCTGCAGGCGGGTGAGATGGCCACCCACAAGCTGCTGGAGCGCGAGGAGGTAGCAGAACTGAGGGCGCAGGAACTGGGAGGCCCTACTACACTTTGAGAGGAGTGCCAAGACCCAGGGAGAGTGTGCCGCTTCCTGAAAGAACTCGGTTGGTTAGAGTAAGGCCGTAGGACCCATAAAAGGCCCTCAGTGGAAGGGGCTTGGCGAGGAGAACGAGTCCAATCAACAAGAACCGCCAAACAGGTACTGTTACAGTGAAATACACTCTTACTCTCATACGTACAATCATAGATTTTTACGTGGATACACTGGAAGTAAAGACCATTGGTCTCGAGGATGGTGATATTTGAGCACACGTGTAAAATCAGCTGACGGTGAGCTTGGGTTTCCCCTTGAACTCCATCATGGACTGCGGTCCCTTCATCACCCGGTGCATTAGATCCCAGCACATCTTCGCTGGAAGTAAGCTGAAACAACAAAATATTTTGCAATTTTATTTTAAGTAGGAACTTTCAGAATCCTTGTACTTTGCAGATAAATTTATAAAATATAATACTAAGATCGAGAGAAATAGTCTTCTTTCTTCTCTTTCTTTTGCAGCCATTTTATTCGCCCCAATGATTTTCATAATCTAGATCGAATAGATATATATCTTCATTTAAGCCTCTCTCATTTACATGATTTGAGAGGATTTCAGTAAAACACTTCCACGGTTACCAACCTGCTTGGAAGTGGGTTTCCTCACGATGTTTTCCTTCACCGAGTGTCAGGGGCCATTTAGCACAAATTCTAAAGTTATAAACATTGTGCTCCCAGTGAGTATCGAACCTGCACCTCCCGCTTGAGAGGCATGCTCTTGCTCGCTCGGCTAATCTGACACACCTAGAGAGAAAGAAATGAAGAACTTCTGAGAAATAGTCTAAAAATGCTTAATAATACCATCTAGCAGAAGACCTGGATCGTCCAAAGAACAAGTCCAGATGATGAACGATATTTAAGGATGCAGGTTCAAATTCCGCTTCTGACAACACACCCGATAGTAATTTTAATTTATTTTATTATTTTTTTTAAACGCTAGCAGCTTAATGCTGGTGTGTATTGTAATATTCCTAGCGCACTTGTAATTTTAATTTTTAGGCAGATTTCATGGAATCTACCTATTCAGCAGTTATGCATATCATGACATGTAAATTCCACTACATATGAACGCAGTACAGGATATAGATACCGAATATATACACGTTCAAAAGAAGGCGTTGAACTCAGCACTCAATGGCTTTACCGAACATATCCAGGTCCATTGGCTGTAGAAAAGGGTGCCCATCGAGGTCGGGACCACCAGGTGGCGCCGCCAGACTCCATCATGCACTAAGTTTCGGCTCACTGCAAGCCCTTTTCAGCTAGTGTGCGAGATAACTAGTACTTGTAGAATTATTATTACCGGTACCGACCTCAACCGCCCGCTGTACCATACTTTAGGATGCCTCCAGTGACGCTTTTGAAGCTCTCTACATGTATGAGCTTAACGTTGATCTTGGCGGGATCTTCTAAATTCTTGAAAAGACTTACATTGCTGGTAGTCCCCTTGCTCCGATTTCCACAGCGAAGAGATCAGTTTTGAAACAATTTCTCACTATCCGGTCTACCAAGTTGCAGTACTTGTTATCTTTAAAGTTGTGTTCCTTCGGAATGTTAGTTTCCCATGGAACTGTAAGTTCCATAAGCATTACATGCTTAGTCGCCTTTTAGAATATGAGTGCGTCCGGTCTGTATGCTGTGACACAGATTTCTGGAGGCATTTGGTAATGCTTCTCATGTGTATCCATCAACAATTACCAGTACTTTGCTGCTCCCAAAATTGTGGAAGGTTTTGTCCTATTCTTGGACAGCTTAGTGGCTCCCGGCTTCGCAAATTTGATGCTCTGGAAGCCACAACTGATTTGTCACTTCCTAGTCCGTGTAGTGGATACACTGATGGCATTTTTGATGATTTGGAGGACTTATGACGCCATAAATATTAAAATAAATAAATAAAAATAGACTTTTCTGCTTAGCAGAAGGCGGACTTATTGCCGGAGGCAAGAATATATGCCTCTCTCAAGTAGTATTTTGCATCCATATAGAAAGTGCTTGGCAATGCTTACGAATTCCTTACATGATGGGAACACATTATTTTTACTTTTTAAATTACCGCAGTCTCTTATCAACATTTTGAAAACTTCCGGCTCTTCTGTATTCTGTTCGAAACGTCGGAACAATCTTATCATGTCGCCGCGAGAAGAGCCGGAAGTTTTCAATATGTTACACACTATTTTTGTAGATTTTAAATATATATGGGATATAACGAAATTTGTGTAAACGCTTAAGGGCGCATTTCTTCAGATGATGCATTTCAACAGATTTTGACCAAACTTGGTACAAAAAACTATTAAATAATGTCTCGGTTAAGTTCGTATATGAGCAAAATCAGCTCATTACTTTAAATATGGCATACAATGAAATTAAAAAAAAATCATAAATAAATTATTTCACAAAGGATATCAGCAAGCGTTAAGTTCGTATATGAGCAAAATCAGCTCATTGCTTTAAATATGGCATACAATGAAATAAAAAAAAAAGATAAATAAATTATTTCACGATCGATATCAGCAAGCTATAAGAATTTGAATAGAGTTATCGAGTTCAATTTAACCGAACCGAAATTTAAGTGCTGTCATTGGTTAATTTTTTAAATTATTGTTATCTCGATTTGAGGGATACCACTGCACTGAATGAAGGTCGGTCGAAGCAGCTATGAAACATAGTTCGTATTATCCGTCCAGTTCAGTGAAGCCAGAAGCACTGACATGGCACCTACCTAAATTCACCAAGGTGTATTAGCATGACATCACTGGTACCAAAATTGGTGCATTTGGTGATGTAGCCATGCATCCGTGTCGGTTTACATAAAAAAATGAACTTTTTTATATTTATTTATCTTGTCAATATGGTTTTTGAAATTATTCATTGTAGGAGAGCTGATCGCTTCTTCCAGAAGTTGGTCCAATGCGTGCTGTGTGTCAAAAAATGCTTTCTGGAATTTGTGTTGGTTCTGGTACTAATCAGTTTTAGAAAGTGCCCGCAAAGGTGTACGTTGGTATTCATTAGCTTTTGTAGGTATTTTTGAAATTTAATTTTATCTGAAGGATGGATCCTACAACTTATGTAATAAAAGTGCAAATAAAAAATTTTCGTTAATGCATAAATAGTAACATTAATTGGTTAATGCAAACAGAAATAATTTAGCCGCGTCAGAACATTGATAACTTCCTCACATACCGCTCATTACATTCATTACTCTGCATCTACCAATGTAAGTTATGTAAGCATCCTAAGCAACAATCCCCGCTATGTGTTAATTACTATTATTGAATCCGGCACATCATATTTTGTGATGAAGGAGAAATAATCTTTAGGATAGCTAACTAACATTTATTTTTTTGAATATTTTTCTGTCTTAGAATTTCATTATGTGCTTTTATCAAGGGCTTATCCAAATATTTTGAAAAAAAATCACACATACATATTGTAAATATTAGGTGTGCCGAAAACTATAACCATCATATAGGACCGCCCTAAAACGAAAATTGAAAAATTTATTTTATTTTCAAAATAAATCGAGGTGACAAATTGGATAGATATACGTATACAAAAAGATACATCTAGATATGTAAGTACATACATGTACCTATGTACTTATATACATTGGGTCAGGGGACTTATTCAATGACACTAAGTTTAATATATTTTTAAAATAAAATAAATTTTTGTGGACGAAAGGAACGAACGGGGCCGCCCTAGGCGAACATATTAGAAGTACCCATCTTCGGCGCGCATGTGTGTAGTTACGTGTGATGGGGCATGTCAGAAAGTGGGTCAAATTGCACTCAATTGTCTACCTGCCTTTCCTGAAAAGAAGCGTGATGTGAAGCGTGATCAATTGATTCAAATAAATGTTTTTTTTGGGACATTTCGGATATACAGAACACTGATATTTTATGAGTGATACAGTCCTCGGCACGTGCGTACTCGCTTGACCTATTTTTTATAGAACCGTGCCAAGATAGAAGTGGCTAGTCTGTCGCCCTGTATCACGGCATCTTGCCCATATCGCATACCAAATACACTAATATGTGCTGGAGACAATTATTTTATTTATTACTAGCTTTTAACAGTGGCCCCGCCCTCGGTTAATCACCCGTCGCCGCCATTCCCCGCTTCCTGCTCTTTCATAAAATCAAACACTACTAATTTATGGCGCTTAATAAAGATTATTATTAATTTTATTTGTAATTGGTATATTTCGTCATTATATATTTCATAAATCTATGAATGCTGTGTTTCCTTCCAGCGGGTCTATTCGTACGATTCACCCGAGTTTATTTCACGTACGAAATCTTTTCACATCTGTTTCACTTTCACATCATGTCAAATAAATT
>WYDE02197811.1:0-10470 GCA_009867175.2 Adela reaumurella | reverse complement strand
CACGCAGGTTGCGTCCCAAACGAGAGCCCTACCTTCCGACCAAGGGACTAGGGTCATCCCGTCTGCTCGTTCACGGTTGTCTCGACTGAGTTTTTAATTCATATTCTAAATTATTTGTAAAACTGGTCGTACTGTAGCTATTGAAATGTAAATGACGCGAATGAAGCAACCAGAACTACGCGAAGAAAATGTTTAAACAAGAAGAAACAATTTCTTGAGGACGTGCGACTACGCCTGTTGTTCGAAATTGATTCTGATTGTTGGAAAAAAAAATTACGCTGTTGGATATGTTCACACGCGTATTTTGAATCCCATACAGTGGAAAGATACAAAATTCCGAAGTCGGGTTTACTCTATGGCAGGCGGCAACACGACAGGAGAGATCTTGAATTTGTCTTTATTTCCGGTATAAAGCTTTCAGACAATAGGACTGTCACCCCCCTCCCCAATCACACGTACACCGTAAACACCGGGTGTGCTTGGGTCTTTCTCTCCGCCTTTCGTATAAGGTAAAAATGTGCTGGCTGCTGTGTGTACGACTCATTGAGGTGGCATGCATGCCAGCTTAGGGCGTATAAAAAGGTCGTTGTATTGTAAATGTTAAGTAATGCCAAAAACTTATTTATCAACCCATCTGAGTCGCGGGCACGGCGAGTACTTCATACTAATAAAGTAGTGAAAAATACAATATTTTCGTAGATGGAGTGAGACGCTGTCACGTGAAATACGCAGTGGCGTAATTAAATAAAGCTATGTTAGGTAGGTAAGGCTGGCTGGACTAAAATACAGCGCTGAATCTAGTGGAACATTCACTAGATACAGCATAGGCAGCGTCCGCCCTTTTTTTCTCTTCTATTATTTGTATGTTTTCCTTTTGTAATTTATTAAAATTGTGTTGAAGTGAAAAATAAATATTTCTCTCTTTCTTTCTTTCTATATTCATACTTGCCCAAGAGGCATTAAACTGCCTGGTATACAATAAAAAATACATTAATTCATTCATACTTAGTACATTTTACTTCAGCAATTGAATTTTCCAAGTATCTATACGAGTATTGACTTCCTTCCTTTGTGTAAACTAGTTATTCCCAAAGTGGGCGATACCGCCCCAGATGGTTTTGCGCTATTCAATGTTATCATTACCTATCACAATATTTCGTGTATCACCCACCATACAGTTTGCGAGAAATAGTATGCAAAAAAAAATTAATTACTAAATGAAATGAAAAAAAAAAACACTCCATGAAAGCTGAGGTGTGAGTGAAGTCTGTTGAACCAAACGACAAAAATACTGCAAGGTTTCTATCATACAACATACAAACTTGTCGAGGAATCCGATCAAACCAGTTTACATTAAAGGTAGACAAAAAAGACACCGTAAAAAGAACTACCAAACCAAGTGGTAACTTTTTATCGAGTCGGAGTTTTGACGTCGATCGAAGCGATGCCAGAAGTTAATCTCTATCTGTTAAAAGCAGGCACAAAAAATATAACACATACAGACATAAGTACAGCCATCTTGATGGCTTATGTTACACGTATTATGTTTTGGTTCGGTAGTCTCATGTGTTTAGTCTCCTTGATGTGTTGTTGTATTTGTTTGTTACTTAGTAGTTCGTCAATCCTTTGGTACCTGAATTTGTCTCCAGCATTTATTAAAAATACATTACAGCAAGTGTACTACTCCTGGGCCGCTCTAACTTACCATTAAAATCGGTAACATTATCACATCCCGCATCCTTACCTAGTTTCATCGCTTTCATCGCTTCATTTACACTCATTTCATTCTCCTTGGGATCATTTGTAACAGTAAGATATATGTCACGCTTTTCATTAACAAGTAGTTAATGAAAAGCGTGACAGAAACACTCTTTAGGGTTAAGTCCGCCTTTGCAGCACTTCCTTGTCTTCTTTTTATCCTGTTTTCTATCTGTAATTTTCTTGTGTGCAATAAAGTATTCATTCATTCATTCATTCATTCAAGTAGAATGCAATTATACTACTATAAGTAGGTATAAGTGCGATATATTTTCCACTAGATTAAGTAAATTTAATAAGATGTGAAATAATTTCAACTAATTTCAAGTTCTCTCGTGAAATATAACTCAATTAATTCTTCAACAAGCGCAATTAATTCTCGAAACGTTAGTTTAGTTGGCAGTACAATTACCTGCTCCACTCGTTATAATACTGTTTCGAAATAGCTCCCTGTGATTTGTGTGACGGCTTCTTCGGAGGTAGGAATCCATGTCGAGCGATGAAAGTGTCGTCGCCTCGCGTGTATATTTACTATTCAGCGTTGAATTTCACGTGCAGGCGAGTGAGATATTTGAATTTGAGGGTTACTCGATTACTGGAGCAGACAGCATTGTTCGGCAGCGAAGCGAGCCGTTGTGGGCGCTGCACATGCGAACTCTTTCCCACGTCTTTGCGCTTCAAATGTTACCAATGCACCTATGTATGTGCCTGTACCCATAGACGTATATGTGTTTTGGTGTATACCTATGTGTTTTTTTTAATGGAAACGCCAGACTTGGTTCCGTCAGCTTGGATTATTGTGTCAACTACGCCCACAAGCGTTTGGTTTCGAACCGGGGCTGCGAATTCAGGTGCCTTTTTACGCTTCTCTATCCTAAGTCATTCACTGCAGGAATGTATTTGATGGTCAAGTAGCACATAGATTTCTCGACCTTACCCAATAGGTACACATGTGTATTTTCTACCTTTAAAGTGGGAAGAGACATGATTCAGAAATGACTTTTAACACATGGCCGGCATCAATATGACAGAAAAAGATCTTGAATTTATCTCTATTTCCGGTGTAAAACTTTCAGACGTCAGCACTGTACTACCGTTGACCGACCTAAGAGAGAAAAAAATTGTTTTTTAAAGGTTTCTCCCTGTTTGTATCGCTAGCACACTACCACGAGCACGACTCATGCTGCTTTGCTAGAACATCCTACTATTAGTCAAATGACAATTAGGTTGGTACCTAAGTCTTCCGCGTGTACAAAGATCCGTTGCCTCGGCGGGATTGCCGAGAAACAAACTAATCCTGTCATATGTACTTACATAAAACCAGCCATAAAGCCTCGAAACCTTGATGATACCGAGTTGTCTACGAATATTCGTGCAGGTACATAAGATATTAAAATATTCCGTTTTAGATAATAAACTTCCTGCACATGAAGAACTTTTCGTTGTGACAAATGTGGAGTGTATTGGTTATTATCGAATCTTTACCCCTATGATCACCACCGAGCACTCAAGATATCACATAGATTATGAACATGAAGATAGACACGGACAAGAAGCAAAATAATATAATTTTCATAATAGCCATTGTCTCATTGTCTGCAGGAGTCCCCCGAGGTGAAAATGGCGACAGCGGTGGCGAGCGCGCCGCACTTCCCTGCGTCCACTGCGCCGACCTCGGAACATGCCGAATTGGCAGACTACTGGGCGGAATATAAAGACCTGTATCAAGGTTTACACAACCATCAGAGGGACCTTTACGACGATTCACACTATGAAGGTAAAATATTTATTTTTAATTACGTAGGTACTACCTGTATGTATGAGTGTTCAATCAATGGCATTTGTTTATCTTTATCCCGAAAGGGGAGGGCTTGTAGCATAGTACCCATGTTTTGGTAAGATGCCTGCTGTATGCTGTTAGTGTGATTATATTTGTTAATCTGATGAGACGCTAGAGATAAATGTTTTAACGATTAAACATGCGTGCAACGAAAGAGGAATTAAAATAAATGCATTACTTACCTAGTGCGTTACTTAGTACCTACTAAGGTGAAAACTATCATATAATATTTGAGACATCCATCGTTTGAGAAAGATGGTGAAGTCACTGAAAATTACAATGCCACACTAGAAGAGCGAAAGTTGAAACAAGGGAATGAGTTTATGGGCCTGGGAAATGTGTTCACAAGAGGCTAGCGTAATAAAATCCGATAAAGATGTTGAAAGATGGGTTAGCAAATGGAATATCGTGAATTTTGCTTTGCACATTGAAGTTGGCTGCGCGAATGGTTATTCATAATAGCATCCTGGTCACTACATTTATGCCTGGCGTGAGTCATGGGTATGGCAGGGTAGAAATGGTAGAAGCGACGTAAAAGTAGAATAAGTGCAATTAAATGTGGTCATTGAAAATAATATATTATGTATTGTGTATCTTTCAAAGATTGGAAGAAGAAGGAATACATGTGTAAGAGAAAAATGTAGATTGAAGAAGGCACGATAAAGAAGGAAAGCGATGCACTCGTAAGAAGTAGATTAAGCAAAGGGTGTTTGCCGGAACCGTGTCAAATGGCGCTCGATTGTCTCTGCCTACCCTTCCGGGAAGGCTTCTTGATGATGATTGTTTGTGTTTAGGTATACCAGTGTGTACATTAATATTATTTTATTAATTAAGTACCTTTCTACTATTTGCTCAGCTATTGATCTGTTCCAAAACTGTTTTCCTCGTTAAGATGGCAAATTTCTATCTATCTATCAGTAGTTACAACAACGAATTTTATTGATTTTTCAGCCGACTATTTCAGAATCTACTTGATTTGCTGCACAGCTTGCTATCTATTTTCCATAATTTCAAACTTGGCAATTACGATACGAAACTAAAACTAAATAGACGCACATAAGAAACGAGATTATTTCAAAATACCGCGTACCATGATTCATATAATAACGTCGCACCTGTAGAAAGTTAACCTTTTTGTTCCAAGCCGCAGTGAAATTATGAAACTGACGGTTGGTAGAACCGACACAAACGAGTTTTGAGATAACTCCACAAAGCATGTTTCTGATTCTCATTGCTTCATAATTTTTGGGGTTATCACCTGTTCTTAAGCATAGCTGCGGGTTGATATAATCTTAATATTATTATCTAACAATGTTGTGTCGTAAAACGTCTGCTTCGTAACCAGTTCAGTATGTCATTCGACCCATTGTATTGCATTTTGGACGTCTTGCACCATGTAAACCTACGTTTATAATGCAGGTTTATTTCCCATGTCTTTTGATTCTATAGGTCGACAAACAGTTCCGAGATTTACTATCCTTTCGACCGAGGAAGCCGCAGTTTGGCATAAATAAGGTCTGCGCTTGTCTGCTGGCCGAGCTGAGGGTATCGCGTGAACTTTCCGTTATGCCTACTGCTGGAACGACATTGCGTTGCCGGACGACGAGTCTGCGATTACGTACGAATCCGAACGAAATTCCTCTCGTTTAACGGTTCGCTCGGCGCTTGCTACAACGCAACCTCGCCTGCTCGCAATCACGTAGCGACCATAAAAAGACCGGACATACTGACCAACTGACAAAATAATATTTTAGATTTGAGCTCTTACGGGTTACGGTACAACCAGTTATGGGTTGAGAAATTTAGCAACTGCGCCAATTGCCCGCTTCGGTTTCAAATTCTTGCAGTGTGTTTGCCATACGCTTTCATCATAAATTGCCACCAGCGGCGGCGACACTGCGGACTGCACACTTACAGTTTTTTGGTGACGATGGGTTCGACGGAGTGGCCTGAATCCTAGAAATGATATTATCTAGAAAAATTTTGGTTAAGAAGCTCAAGAAACTACTAAATACGCAATGAAGTAGCATCATCAATGAATGAGACGCCGCAAATGATTCCATTGCTTGTTTCTAAACGGATGTCTTCGCGTACTTTCTTCCGGCGGATCCGCGGATCCGGTTGGACTCCTGTCATACCAGGGTCGCGAAGGCAGCGAAGCGATTCGTACAGCGCGGGCCTTGTAAACTTGAACTGAATACATAATAACCAGATCCAGTTTACGGTAGTGAGCGTTGCGCATTGATGTGTGAGAGCGAACGGACTGACAGACAAGTCAATTAGCTAACGCGGGTGAGTTCGGCTGATACGGCGGGCCTTGGAGTGACGTTTCACTAGATGGAGTGGACGGATAGACGAAGAGAGGTTACGGTGAGGTGAGGTGGAGGAGCGACGCGGCAGCCACCGTCGTCGTCGGCAGAGACGTGGCAGCCGCTGTGAAAGTGCTGGACCGCCTGCTCCGCGCGACCTTCGCGTCAACCTGTCTCTAGCCTAGCAGGTTACATGCAACGCAGCTAGATGGGCACCTGGTGCGTATCGTCAGATATGTACACATAAAAATTGATCTTCAAATCCGTGTGACAAGCTCCAAAGCCAGTGCTGCTATGAACTACAAGTATTAGCAAATCTGACTGAACATTCATTCTATATATTGTTGAGTATATTACCTACTAGTTATGTTTATTTAGAAGCATTTCGTTTGATGAGACCGTATATAATTTTGCAATCCAATCGCGTTCGTTCCAGTCATTTAATTTTGTAATATTTTTGCATAATTGTTTGGATTGGAGCGATGTGCTCCGTTGAGGCGTTACATAATTGTCTAATGTGAACCGTGAAATTGCGAATAGCTGGCGTTCTTCCTTCTCCACGTAACGCGATACAATAGGTCTGCTGAGCGCGGAAAGCATCGATTCGCCTCGACTAATTATAAAATTATTTTCACTTTCATTGTTTTCATACTATGGCTGGAGGCAATTCGCTGAGATGGGCAAATTATTTATACGTGGGTTAGAAAGTGCACATACCTACGCTGCGAATGTGTTTTAACTGCGGACTCTTCGAATTCGCGTATCCGAATCGCAAACGAGGCATTGAGAGCGCGAAGTTCGAGTCCAAAGTAGGACTTCTGCAAACGCAGCGCGATTGTGATCCGAATATCAAACGCGAGATAAACAAGACAAGGCCGAGCTAAGTACGCGTTCTCTGCAAATAACTCAGGAGTTTACGAGACTCACAACTGAGTGGGCGAGAGAAACTATTTTCGTAAAAACACTAAAATGTTTACGTACTTACGCTGGTTTACGTAGACAGATACGTCATATGTAGTCACGTGTACATGAGCTAGACTAAAATCGTCGTGTGCATAATGAAACCATTTTATATATTAAGAGCTTTTTAGTCTACAGAAATATTTTATAATTTAATCGTTCTATGCTACAATGCATGAGTGTAAGGCCATCGATGTAAGAAGGCATAGGTAAGTAGTTCATATTTCGGATGTGTCGGGAAATCCAGCGGTGACCTGTGTGGTCGTGCGGGCTGTTTTCCGGTCGGATGTGTTGACGTGCGTGGTGTAGTCGAAACGGGTGAAAATTAGTGGCTTGGTTGTCCGGCGTGGTGTCCCCCATACCGCTCGGAGGACTAACGGTGCAAGGGTCGCTTCCTCGCGGCCAGCCTCGTAACTCTTACGTATTGTTTGACCGAATATTTGGCTACGGCTTTCGGCCCTTCGCCAATATTTTTCAAAAACCGCGCGGGTAAAGAATAGATCTTGATTTTTCATTTTGAGGGCTATATCTTTCGTCATTACTCAATGATACTGTTATCGTTGTGACAGTTTGAATTAGAAAAAAATTAGGTTTCTCCATGACAGTTTTCTGTTTTTGCACTTAGATGAGAAGCTTTTAAAGTCAATTCCCAAATCTCTTCTTTATCCGCGCGGGTTATATAACTTTTGCCTGAATTGTTTTTTAGCCGAAAAGTATAGTTAACTAGTCACTTTCGGCCCAACCGAATATCCCTTAGACCGAGCGACCGATTGATGATACCGAACCGACCGTCAACCGGTCTACCGGTTAAACTCGTTCACCTCACTTCACCCTAGAACTCGCCCAAATTAACCAATTCAGACACATAGTGCATTAATACAATCAACGCTGTTATCTGCACTAGTCTCTATTGTTCTGTAATCTAAGATTTGGCTGACTTCCTACTTTCGGCTTTTCACTTCGTTTTTGGCTACGGCTTTTGGCCGAAGGTAGAATTTTGCCGAACTTTTGACTACGGTTTCGGCTAAAAGTGGAATTATACTTGAAGTTAGACACTACTCGTACTTAGTACTACGCGTAGTGGGTCAGCCTTTTCTTCTATAGCAGGGAAATGGCATTGAGTCCCGCGGCTCCCGCGGTGCTCAGCCGCCGCGCCGTGGTTCCGCAACCGTTCTTGGCAATTTTTGCATAAGTTGATATTTTTGATAAATTATTTTAATTTATTGTAAGTACACTTCGGCAGCATCCCAATTTTGCATGATTGTGTTACAAAATGGGGTCTTACAATTGTGGGTCTTCGTGTCTTACATGCTTCTTGATGTCTTGTCCGAACATCTTGCGAAATGTGGTAGTCCGTGTTGTGCTGTACTTCACCGGAGTTCCCGCAGCACAACACCGTTGCTCTGCTTACTCCGATTCTCGGGATTTAGCGTGAGTGATATGTATGTATGTATATGTATGTGTTACAAAATTGTATTTTTCTTTCTCCATACGATATTTTTTCATTCTGTCTACGAATACGTCTGTGCGAGAATAAATCTCTGCTTGCCTAATATTAACCATTAAGTATACATATTATCCACGACAGCATCGTGATCTCTCGTCCTAGTTCAAGCTCACGATTCGACGCAGCCGGCTGGACCGGTGCCGTTCGTCTCGCTTATGACATCCGCACCATTGTTCTTCTATACGATAAATTGTCATGTATTGTCCCAGTTGCCAAATTGAAGAAGTGTGTCAAGAGTCTAGGCACCTCGTCGTTGCCATTTAATCATGTCGGTTTGATGTCATGCATGATTCAGAGACACGGCAAGAGCGTTGGCTGGTTGACCGCTTTGAAGAGCCACTCCAGCTGGTTGACGCTAGTAGTGTCCTAATTTTGATTATGAAATGCCATATCATTGTGCATCCATTGTTCCTGTCGTGCCGCGTGCGTCAAACATTTGATAATTTTACCGTGTTTCGTACATAACATAAGTACGTATGTTTTGTATGAAATGTACATTCATAGTGCCATTGATTAATATAATATAATATGTTAATGCAGGGTGCTTACAAAATTTCTTATATATATTATTATTCTTATTATTCAGAATGACCCCACTGCATCTCTTCCCATGCATGTCGTAAAGGGCGACTCTAAGGGATAAGGACAAGATGCCGTGCTAAAGGTCGAAAGGCTCACCACCTCTCGCCTTGGCACGGTAATTCTACCAAGTCATACAGTAGGTGGGTCTTCGTGCCTTACATGCTGTTTGATATCTTGTCCGAATACCTTGCGAAATGTGGTGGTTGGTGTTGTGTTGTAATTTACCGGATATCTTGCAGCACAAAACCGATTGCTCTGCTTATTCAGGTTGTCAGGATTGAGCGTGATAGATATGTATGCATCTTTGAAAGGTACGCTACACATTCTTCTCAATGAACGCATTTATACTGTATTTGTTCTACTTTCATGTCGCTTCTGCCATACCCTAGATATAAAAAAAAATATTAAGAAAAACTAATCAAAAGCGTTAGTGCACTGGACGCTGCTCTGTAATATGAGGTTGATATGAGGGATATTTTTGGGTGAACGAGTTTGGTGAGTTACGCCTGTAGACGCCCTGTTAATTCTGCTAGCTAGGGGATTACCTATATTCGGAGTTCGAGGGGATTCAATTTTGAAATATTAGCTGCGTGTCCGGATATGCTCGCGTAATGGTGGGTTGGTGAGGCTTTGGGTAGATTACCCTCTTACGTGAGAAAGGTCTTGGGTTCGAATTCACCATTGTATTCTAGTTATGCGTCAAGTGTTTTTCAAGATTTAAAACGTCGGTTTTTTGAGTGAAAAATTAATCAACACCTCTCTTTTGCAGCCATTTTACTCGCCCCACTGCTGGGTACAGACCTCTATCATTTATGTATATATATATATATGTATGAGAGGATTTTAGTCATACACTTGCACGGTAACCATCCGGCTTGGAAGTGGGTTTCCTCACAATGTTTTCATTCACCGGTGTGTCAGCGGCCATTTTGCACAAATTCTAAAGTTATATATATCGCGTTCCCAGCGGGTATCGAACTCTCACCTCTCAATCCAATCAATCAACACCTAGTGGAAGACATAAAAACTTGAGTAAAGTAAAAATGTCAGCGTCCGTATCTCGGTGGTGAAACTCACATCACCAACCGTTGAGGCTGGCCGTGGTACGGATTCGACGTAAAACCATAGATTACTAATAGTAAAACGTAGGTCATTGCCCGGATTAGCACCAACTTACTGAATAAAGGTCGATCGAAGCAGCTATGGATAATTGTTCGTGTTTTCCGTCCAGCTCAGTGTAGCCGAATCTAATAAGGGTAGGCGCTGACATGGCACTTACCTAATTAACCAAGGTGTATTAGTAGGTAGGTGCCATATCCGCGTTTCCCTCAATTCCAGGTGGCTGCACGGAACTGGACGGAAAACACGAACTATGTTTCATAGCCGCTTCGACCGACCTTCTTTCAGGGCGGTGGTACCAACCTGGGCGGCTTTAATCCTACCATCATGTAAGGAGAGGGAAGGGACCTACAGTTTAACGTGGAATCCGAACCACGACCAGCGTCAACGGTCAA
>WYDE02197810.1:3906-16474 GCA_009867175.2 Adela reaumurella | reverse complement strand
TAGTAAATATTGTAATTTGGTGAAAAATATTGAGTTTTGCAAATAATTTAAAATTTTTAATTTGTTTAACTTTTCAGGGTGATTAATTTTCTGCGATAATTGATTCGAAATGTTTTGTGTTACCCTTTAAGGTACTACATAATAATATATGAAAATGAAATGTGTGAATTAAATTAAAAACTAAAGGAAAACGCACTGTTTGTAAAATGTATTTCTTATCTATTGTGTTAAATTTTGTTGTTTCTTGTATCGATTATTTCATAATAAAATTAAATAATACGTATTTATGTAATACTTTTTGCAAACATTACGTCGCATAAATAAAATTTGAATAAATAAGAATAGTACTTGTGTATTACATTCACAAATACTATTAATTCACATCTACATTTGGGCCAATTCCAATCTCGAATACAACATTGATATTATAAAAAAATTAAGACATGAATATATTTTCACTTATAAGTACATACCTACATAATAATATTTAATGTCTTACAAGCTATTTAATTAAAATAATATTTTATATACTTATTTGACAGGGCTTGGAAACAGGATATTTCGAGAAGGACGGTTTTGTAGTAGCAATATCTGAGGGTCTCGAGATCTGTAGGTTCCCCGCCCATCGTCAGGGCAACTCGCACTGGACGTGGTTCAAGGTTCAACTAAACTTTAAGATATACATTTCACTCACTCTCATTAATTTTTCACTTTATTTATAATATTACATCGCTTTCATAAACTTTTATTTTTTCCCCTTTTTTTAGATTTTATGAATTTTGTATAACCCTCGCGGATAAAGAATAGATCTTGATTTTTCATTTTGAGGGCTATATCTTTCGTCATTACTTAATGATACTGTTTTCGTTGTGACAGTCTGAATTCGAAAAAAATTAGCTTTCTCCATGATAGTTTTCTATTTCTGTTTTTGCACTTAGATTAGCATGCGAAGCTTTTAAACTCAATTCCCAAATCTCTTCTTTATCCGCGCGGGTTATATCAATTAGAGAGAAAAAACTAGCAGGTAATACTATTTTCTAACATTTTATCAACGTAAAAATAGTGCCCGGAGTGGAGTTTCTTTCGGGCTGCCAAAGCGGACGGTCACGTCGCTTCCCGCGTTCCTTGAGCACCTTGAGTCCCGTTCCGTCCACCTCGAATTGCGAGAAAGTGTTTGTGTAAAAGACTCTATCTCGCCTTCCTAAGGCTGGCACGATCCTTTTGTAACGTGTTAATTATCGAAGCTTGGTGCGTTGTGCGAGAAGTTTGGTCAAATATCTAGTGATCAAGTGAATTGTGAACTAAATTTTGTGATTGGAGCGGAAAATTAAGAGGCTGACGGCTGACTGAAATAGTAGATGCTGTACTTAGATGGTCGTGCGTGGCGCACGGCGACGTGGCGAGGCGGGGCGGCGGAGTTTTGGATAAGGATAAGTTTCACATTTCATGTGTATTTCATTCTAGCATATATAACTTAAATCTGTCTAACAATTTTCAGATTCCCTACCGACGGAATTTCCAAAGAAAATACAGTAAGGGAAGGTGGGCAATGATGAAATGTGAAATTAATTATATATAAGTGCGTGAAGTGTTGTTAGACGAAGTTTGAAGTGATTTTTAGGATGTGATTGGGTGTTATAATAATGTTATTAAAATTTAGTGAAACTCGTTACTTTATTTGTAACCCCCAAATAAATCCCTATGCTCTTGGACGTCGTCTGCATAGCAGGCTACGCTTACGGCGTCATTGTCTCTCTAATTCATGAATAAAACAGACATTTGAAGTTACGATATTATTTAAACATTGTGTAAATATATACTCTTGTGAATTCGATTTGTGAAGTTTTGATGTTCATCGGCTGCAAAAAATGGAAGGTCTACCATACTGCAATTGAGTCCAGCAAGTCAGCCGTAAAACATTATCTACTCAGAACGGGAAATGAAGGGGCCACCTAGAAGGAACAATAAATAAAAAAACCGTCCTCGAGGTCAAGTTTCTGTAACTAGCTTTCTCTTTTTGGAGCAATCATCTATGAACGTGAATAAAGGGCAAAATTAAACCCCAAGAAACTATTCATCACAACAGAACACACTGGCTACGCACGACACAATGACTAAAAAATTAGAAGATGCCAAGATTCAACACACGCTGAAACAGAGCAACGCGAGATTAACATCCAGGCGTAACCCATCGAAATAAGAAGACAGATCTAGGACTTCACAAAAATGCAGCTGCGCTCATTCCTAATCCTAATTCCTCCCTAAACCTAACTATCCTATATTGGCTCAAGGTTGAATAGGAAACCAGCTGATGAAGTTCTCTCCATTTCCCATCCTGCAAAGCATGTCTCTCCTCACCCTAACAAACACACGTGTAATCTGGTGTCTCGGGCTAGGCCCTTGTTGGAGAACTCCTCGCTGTATGTTGCAGATGTTTCAAGAGATATTAACATATAAAAATACCCTACAAAAATTCTGCCCGGTCGGCCGAACCGTTCAGTTTTTTAACCCTAGGTGGTTTCGCTTCGCTCAACCAAAAATCTGGCAGTGTGCAGATAAGTGCCGTGACAGCTATAAGAACGAAGCTCTCCTTAAAGAAAAAAAAAATAAATTTGACATAGATTTCACAATGACACATTTTTAGTGCGATTCATTTTTGAAGCGGAAATAAATAAACACTACATAACATTTTAATATTTTTGATTTGCTTCACAATTTTCAAAGAAATGACAAATATTTGGTCAAGAATAGTCAGAGCGTTCAAAGTTAGTAAATATTTTAGAATTGTTTCAGAAAATTGCAGTATGTTACAAGGTCTTGTGTATGCAAGGGTTTCTATAACATTTAATATAGATATTTAGTAGAGTTCTATATCATATAACAAAAGCGTAATAATTCAATAATTAACATTTATCACTTCATAATACGAACTAATAAAATTTAACAATCGTGTCCATTACAATACGCTAGGGCTCGTAGATTAAAGTAGTACTTTATGAATTCTAGGGGATATTTGACATCCGAAGACGAATGTCTTTAAATGAGATGATTCCGGATTGGCCCACGTTGGTGGAAGGTGCTAAAATAAAGGTTCGATATAAAAAGGAAAACTTAAATGTAAACCTGCCTTACTCGTGTCTTTTTAAAAATAAAAGATAGACATGTAACACTGGAGTCCACATAGAATTCTAATATTTCAATTAAAAAAATAATCCTGTTACATAGTATCAATATATATTTTTTAAAAGGACATGTTGGCAAGGTATAAACGTTCGATCATAATATGTATAAACGAATGAAATAAAAAAAAGAATGATAAATAACAAAACTAAATAAATGAAGCATCAGAAATCATTGCAAGAATACCATTTTGGTCTTTGATTTGTTTGCACATGCAATTTGGACTTGAAGGTATTATTGCACGATTTCTATTAAAAAAGAACTTAAAACATGCATTAAATGAATCTTAACAAGGCACATGAATTCTGTGAATTGCCACACCAGGGAACGTGGTTTTGAATCTGTGCTGTCCGGTTGAAGATTTTGATTTTTGCAAATTTCCAGGAACTTGTGGATGTTTCGATGTTGTTTCCAGGTTTTGCAGTTATTTCCGGGTGCAGAGCTTCTCACTTCACGATTGCGATAATATCATGTTTCTAATTCATCACAACATCGGCTGATGCATTACTTTGAAATGTTGTCGTTGTCCAGAATTTTGTATTGGTTGGCGTTAGACACGAAGAAGCCTGCGAGAGATTGGCGAAATATATCGCATTCATAAACACGGAATGAATCGATTAACGTTACAATGTGAATGTACTTATATTTAACTATCTATACGAATGATGATTTTATCACAGCAATCAGGCTTGATAACGTAGCAACTGGAATTTAAATGTACCTACTAATAGCAATACACAATAATCAATCCAAGAATATGACAACTAAGGAATTAATTGTCCAATGTTATAGAGATCCCATAGTAGACGGCCGTCTCTGGCGGATCTGATCCCTGACTGGCCAGTTCTCCATTCGTTCAGAAAAGACGAGGTTTGCCACCAGGACTACATCACAAGTTTTACTGTCTATAGCCGACACATGCACATTTGTATCTAAAGCATTTGTCGTCACAGATATTCTATGCACACTTGAGAATTCTTCTCTGGAAGATTCGGTATTACACCTACGGCAATTTCGACACCTGCAACTTCTGTATCTGGCACCTCTAAGTCTATTGCAAATATCTTTATCTTATCTATATTCTCTCTTGCACCGTTTCCGATAGTTTTCATTGAAACACGAGTATCTTCGGAACCAAAATTAGTTAGCACTATAGTCTGTGCTGATTTCTCAAAATCGATGTCTTCACATGTTTGAACGATGTTACACGACTAGAACTATAGTGACACACGATCGCACACACACACAAAATGTATAGTGGCATGGTTTTTGACGAGTATATGAGAAACGTTAGCAAATTCTAACGCCTCAGAAGAGGATGTGAATTTCTGCACAAGCAATTTTTTGTCGATGTCTTGTGTTGAAAATTTTTATAGCATAATAATTTTCGAACAGAAAAAGTATGGATGTATATAAAGTGCACTGGTATGTAGTAACTGCACGTAGTTCCCAAGTACTGCTTAGACGTTTTCTATAAAAATGCATGGCTGGTAATTTCAGAAACCCGAATCATTCCTGAAGCCCCTTGTGGATCAATTCGCGAAAGAGGGCAAAGACAAGAAGGTTACGTTCGAAGCGATCTTCACGAAACCCAACAGCAAACCCAAGTGGTACTTCCGCAAAGACGTAAGTATTTAATTGTCCTTCCTTAATACTATCAGAATGCAGAACAATTGTATATGTAGAGTAGGTATACAAGCACTCGATACATGTTCTCAGCTTTGCCGATCATAGAAAGTAGAAGCAACCTGTAAGCCAGAAAATCACAAAATATACGATATGCATGGTACTTTATGCGATTAAGAAAGTATGCCGTATTTAGGTATGTATAATTAGACATTAACGGTAATTTTGTTATATTAAATGTAGCATTAATTGAATGTGGAAAGTTTCATTCAATTCAAATACAAATTCAATTTTTTACAAACAAATCAAAAACACACATTATTTTATTTTATATATATGTAGGTATACATATAAACACAAATGAAAGCAGTGCAGATAAACCGATACACCTATAAAAACTTACAAGTATTACAAAAATATACACATATAAATAAATAAAAAGGGGATAGTCACAGATCAAATCCCTGTGGATTGGATGCAGAATGTAGGTCGTCCATAAAATTAAATAATTCAAAATTCAAACACAATACCTAGGTGCCTCTGTATAATTTTTTTTATTAAATTACCGAAACGCATGAAAGCACATTAGGGATAAAAATACAAATACGCTACTAAAAAAGGGAAGTACCCTGTCATGGCGGCATAGTAGCATTGTCTAATGGTCGAGATTTTTTTAGTTTTTTTCTGCTAAGTTTTAATCCTTTTAAATTTTCGTCAACTTTTTGACATGAAATTGTAGATAATTTCATCTTCTTTATGGAACAAAAAATTTGACTGATGTAAATAGACTTTTTCGCGCGCCGCGGCGTCGAGCGCCGACCTTGACATAAACTCAAATATCTCGTAAACCAATTTAGTTACATCAGTCAAATAAAGGAGCTGAAATTATCTACAAATCCGAGTCAAAATGTCGACAAAAATTTATAAGGATTAAAACTTAGCAGAAAAAATAGCTGGCCAAATCAAAAAAACTCGCCCACTAATATGCTAATATGCGTCATGGCGCCATAATCCGCAAGGATTAAGGTGACTTAGGCTCGCATCACGGTTAACGATGTGTGAGATAAGAGATGAGAGTGAACAATGATGGGATGATAACATAAAAATATACTGAACAAACTGCATAGATCCACTGCATAACATTACTACTGAGCTACAACATAATATCATATCCAGGAACTGTTCGCCGGCTCGAAGTACAAGTTCATCACCGAAGGCGACTCTTACAAGCTCGTCATCAGCGGCCCCAGAGTCGAAGACACCGGCAAATACACGATCGAGATCGGAGGCGTAACATGCACTGCCTTCCTTCAAGTGGACGAGCCAGATCCGTGCTATTCCTTTACGAAGCAACTTGCTAAGAAGGTCACAGGTTACACCAAGCACGAGACGATACTCGAGTGTGCCGTCAACAACAGCCTCGCTATTGTGTCGTGGTGGAAAGGAGAAACCAAGATTGACGAAGGAGACAATTTCCAAATCTCCAAAGACTTGTCCGGTGTATGCAGGCTCACCATCAAAAGCCCAGACTTCGAGGATGCAGGGAAATATGCTTGCAAGATCGAAAAACAGACCGATAAGACAGAGACTGACGTCAAAATTATCGGTGAGTAGGTATTTTTAATTTGATGAATTTTGAGATTCAGGTTATCTAAGATTTAGATGCACTTTCATATTTTAAAAGTTATAATTAAATAGGTGTATCTGCTTTAGATTCCGCTTAATTTTCGTTACTATTTTTGACTGCAATTTTTTTAATCCCCATGTTTCCAGAATACCCGTACAAGTTCACTAAGGTGCTAAAATCACAGCAGTGCGTCGAGAAGGACACCATCACTATGCTCTGCGAGCTGGATGATGCCGGTGGAGACGTAAAATGGTACTTATAGCAATTAATATCGTTAAATATCTTAACTGTGTACTCCGTAGTTATTTCAGTCAAGCAAATTACTTTGAATTATCGTTTCTCTGAGTCCACAACTATGCCTCCCTTATCGTACACATTATGCCGTTGAAGGGATAAACTCATCAAAGGGGCAAAGATCATCACAATCACTTAAATTTAATATTGTCAAAAGAGCTTAGGCAATGTCCGGATTTAATAGTTTATATACGAAAACTATAAACTTAGACGAGCTGACAAGAGCACACCTCTCAAGCGGGAGACGCGGGTTTGGTGCCAACTGGGAGCACAATATGCTGACACTGCGGTGAAGGAAAACATCGTGATAAAACCTACTTCCAAGGTCACCGTGGAAGTGTAACACTAAATCCTCTCATATAATTTAACTGAGAGCGGCCTGTACCCAGCAGTGGGGCGAATAAAATGGCTGCAAAATAAATGAAGATACAAAAACTGGACAGAGCAATAACGTATTCCCCAGGCATTCGAAGATTTTCGGGGCTTGTGAATACAATGTCGGCCTGCTAAGTGCACCTTCACATTTCATTGAGAACTTGGCCTTTAATTACCTGCACTTTGTAATATATTATATTTTACGCATATATTTACCAACGATGATGATCAGGTTCAAAAACGATGAGCCGCTGAAGGCTGACAAGCGGATCAAGATCGTGAAGGAGGGTCGCAAGCGGAAGGTCGTTATCCAGGACGCAAAGGTCACGGACGCGGGCAACTTCAAGTGCGTCAGCAATGCTGATGAGACCACATGCGAATTGATTGTCAATTGTAAGTATTTTGTTAGGTATTTGGAAAGAAGCACTAACACCAACGACATATGCTTATTCATGTAAGTTTAATAACAAAGTCTCTGGAAAGGACGCTCCGGATACTATACCAGTTAATGAGACACCATTACATGCTCTCAACGGGCTGAACACCCGGCGAAAATTTTCGTCTAGTGGCCTACCCCTTGTCAGCAAGTAATGGTGCTGCCAGAATGAGATTTCAAAATTATCCTAAAATTCCTATGTAAACTGTCTTATTGAAGAGACTCTAACACCCGCGGAGGTGCCGAATCTTCACTGTTTTTG
The DNA here is from genome assembly GCA_009867175.2 of Adela reaumurella. Taxonomy (NCBI): domain Eukaryota; kingdom Metazoa; phylum Arthropoda; class Insecta; order Lepidoptera; family Adelidae; genus Adela; species Adela reaumurella. Next base: position 8,674 of record WYDE02197810.1, on the reverse strand, counting down.
CTGATCATCACTTATCAGTGTTTTGAACATCCTTTAAGTCAGTTTCCAGCGATTTGTTTAAGTAAAAATAATGTATTATACCTATTCAATGTTATATATAAAGTTAATATTTAAAACAATCCAATGTTAAATAACTATATCTAGGAATTGTTTAAAGGATTTCGAAAAAAAATAAGAAATTTAAACATTAAAGCGAAACGTTAGGAAGAAATTCTAACTCACGACGGCCATTAAGCCAGAATAGAAGCACTCTACCTTCAATTTAAACATTCATGAATATAAAGATTCCCGTACTTGCCTCCTGCAAAGAATGAAAACTTCAGTCAACACAGAGAAACTCCATTCAAGAATTAACAATATTCTTTCATATTGCAGACTTGAATCGCTTCAACAAGAAGTTGAAGGACACCGAAGCAATTGAGAGAGATAAGGTAGTGATGGAGGTGGAACTCCAGGATCAGACCGCGGATGTGGTCTGGTCGTTTAACGGCACACCGCTGGTGTCTAATGACAGGTAAAGATAATTAAATTACTAGAAGTATCTCGATAATTATTTATTGCCTGTATGTCTATGTGGGTTTACGCAACCTGCAGAATATGCAAAATTATAACAGGATCAGCCATTATTAAATTTTTTACCATTATGATTTTACATTTACATTACTTTAAAATCTCTCTATGTGGGTTATATCACCAGAAATATCCATCAGTGATTTCAAGCAATGCACATTTGTTTGTAGATGATGGTACTTATGATTCAAGTCAATGTCTTCTACGCATCGGTAGTTTAACACGCAATTCCGACACGTCCGTTTCTTCGTTTGCTAAAATATAGTCAATGAAAACAAAATCTTTATGTTTTCAACGTCCCAGAGTCGAGATAAAGAACTTGGGTGGCGGCAAGCACCAGCTGATCTTCCACAACCTGGAAATGGAAGACGACGGCGAAATCCTGTGCGAGTCCGGCAAGCTACAGTCCGCTTGCAAGCTGACCGTCAAGAAGGGCGAGTCCAAGCCGAAGATCGACTGCCCGGAGGAGTTCAACGGGCCTGCGGGACAACCCTTCGTCATCGAGGTGCCATACAAAGGTATGTGCAATATTTCATAGAGCCTGACGTTGGATATATTATAATAGGTGAGAAGGAGTTAGAAGATAAGTTTCTTCTTCTCATTTATCTCATTGGTCTTATCCTTTTTTTTTGACTACTACTTCTGTCCTTCGTCTTTTACTTTTGTTTTAAGTCATATCTTTATTCACATTCTGCCTCTGTTTCTTCGTCCTTTTGGTCTTATTCTTCTACAGACCTATCTTGATGTCCGAATTCTGTCTTATTATAGCATGAGAGGTGTTTAGTAATTTACTACCACAATATGAAGTTGCATACATAAAATGTGCTAAGATTCGTAACATATCGACATGGCGTAAATGTGCGTGAATTATCTCCAACGTTACCATAAAGATGAAAAGTTGTCAAGTAGTTTGGTAGATATATACATTTTCTCATATCTCTAAGACCACCGTGGTAGAGGGGGCACACGCCCAAATTTCAAAAGTTGCAGAAACGCTAAATTTAATCGATAAAATCTCAAGTATGACCTTTATTCATAAAAAAATGGTTCCTCCCAGAACGCGTACGGGGTTTAGTAGGTCGACCGGACTATGTACTACCCTTGTGTGAATTCTGCAAGAATTAGTCATCAGATCACCTGACAAATCTGTATGGATTACTGCCAACCCATTTGACCGAAAGACTGACATTGTTTTTTATTATGCTTGAATTACTTGACCTGACATCAACACCACATTCTTTGAAATGGTGACAATCAGTAGAATTATATCTCAATCATGTGGGCGGTTCAATGGTTCATGCCAAAAATTATTCTACACCCAATAACGACGAACAAATATTTAAATGAGTTTCGATGTTGATGTTGATAAATGTTTATCTTGTCTTAGTCATACCGTAGCTTTAATCGCAATTACAGCCAAACTTCAGAAACAGCATCTATTTTTTTTTCGATACCAACGATTTCCATCCGCATATTCCATCACCAGACCAGTGTCAGAGTAGCCGAGCGGGCAAGAGCACGCCTCTCAAGCGGGAGGTGCGAGTTTGACCCCACTGTTAGCGCAATATTTATAACTTCAGAATTTGGTCTAAAATGACTCCTGACACTCCGGTGAAGGAAATCATCGTGGAAGTGAATGAATAAATCCTTTCATATCATGTAAATGAGTGAGGCCAGTACCCAGCAGTAGGGCTGCAAAGTGAGGAGGAAGGATTCCATTCACCTAATTTATGTCTTCTTCTTCAATTAGGTAAACAAAACACCTCTCGGTTGTAATAAGGGAGCTTCTCAGTCGTCCAGTTCAGGGTGGAATTGTGTGAATAAAAGTGTACAGACGGATTTTCTACGTACATTGCTTCAGATACATTTCCTCGTTCCATCTCGATTTTCTGCTAGGTATAAAGAGTTCATTAGTTACTGCCGCTCGTCATCATCATTAGGGATTAACAGTCCTTTGCTGGACATGCGCATCTCCAATTTTTTCCAAACCCCTCGGCTCTCGAAAGCACGAATATTTATTCGTGATTGATTGATTGAATGATTGCATTTGTCTGCCACGTACCGGATTTCGGCACTCAAAAACAAAATTGCATCCAAAATTTGGCTGAAAAAATATAGAACAGACATGTGCCTCCTAACTCAAATCTTGAAAGACCTTAGTTAATATTTGGACAATCTCCGTTGCAGCGTTTCTCCTTCAACCGAGTCTCGAACATAATTCAGTACTTAATTTCGCTAAAAACGTCTGTATAAGTAACAATTACTTTAGACTTTCCTAAAAAATCGTGTCATTTCCATAGTTACCGGCACCCGGCAGACACCGATCGAGGCCAAGCTCTTCAAGGACGGAAAGGCGCTGCCCATCAAGGAGGTGGAGCCCGTAGTGGAACAGGAGAAGGTTCTCTTCAAGATCAAGAAGCCCTCGAGAGAAGGCTCCGGAAGATACCAGATCAAACTCTCCAACGGCCAGGGAGAGGACTCCAAGGATGTCACTATCAACATGCAAAGTGAGTGTTAGTTGTAGTAATCCTGTCACAATTCTTTGTAAGGTACTAAGTTAGGTACACAGTTACTGTTTTTTATGTAACCTGAACCTGGCATGGTCTGGCAAGTCTACATCACTTAAAAGCACCAGTTTGATACCGATGACAGCACTTCCCATGCGTTGGAAAAGAAATTATTTCACAAATCCGCTTCACCAACCTTCGTTCAGTACGGTAGTACAAACATCGTCGGGTTAAACCCTACCACTTAGTAAGGAGAAGGAAGAGACGTACAGTTTTACGTGGAATCCGACCCATGATTAGCATCAACGGTCAACCGTTCACCCATTCATCAACTGACCGCGCTCCACACCGCTTAACTAGGATATACAGACCCATTACACCACCTAGCTACCGAAGGTGACGCTGTTTTGCTTATCCTTTCGTAAGTTCCTTCTTCAGGATAGCACCAACCACGAAGAGATGAACCATTTCAGATGGATGTGCTCTTCAGTGCCAGTAGGTAAGTTTCGCGTTATGCAAGTACGAATTAAAATAAACTAATAATATAATTTTTCCTACTTCAGGTGTACCGACACCTCCTCAGGCCATCGATGTATCGGAGATCTTCCAGACCTCATGCGTGGTGTCTTGGAAGGCCCCAGAGGACGACGGTGGCTCACCTATTGTCAAATACGTCATCGAGAGACAGGTAAGTTCATTGGACATTTTAAAATTATACGTCACCGTCCCAAGCCTCAATCTTGCACATCCAAAATTATGTGTAGGTAAACACTGTTAATGATGGATTCGTGTTGATGAGTTTCGGCAAGGTTGGAAAACTTGGAAAAAAATTGGACAAGCGTATATCCAGCAGTGGACGGCTAAATGCTGATGACACAAACGGAGACATCTGCTCGCCACGAGCACGCCATGCCTAATGAAACGTCAGTACGTTTGCCGTGCCCGTGCCGTGTCTAGTGAGCAGACGTATCCATGACCATGAACAGTACGTTCTGTTCGAAACGTGGGAACAATTCGATAAATTTGCCGCGAGAAGAGCCGGAAGTTTTCAAAATGTTGTTTAACGACCGCGGTATTTTGAAAAGTATTGTAAGATACATTTAAATTACCTACCTGAGTACTAGGTACTTTGTGGAATGATAAACATTAATTTAGATGAGTTGATGAAATTTAGTTTATTTTAAAGCACGGGATCTTTAGACTGGCTCTTTTAATTACTTTGGTTTATTAACGTAGTCTGAATTATTATGAATCAAGTTATCAAATGGTATTGTACTTCAGTTCACTATAACGACCAGTACTCATTGTCTATTGTGATAAAGTAATAAATAAATAAAATAAAATAAAAGTCTTCTATCCAGCTCTTCTTGTTGGCGTAATCAACAAAAATCTATTTTTTTTAAATCTTATTTTGTGCGTATACGATTGCTGAATAAATACATTTATATTTCTCAGAGAAACTTATTTATAATGTGTATTTACTTCAATTTCGTAAATACTTTCGAGTATTTTTGATTATGGTTTGATTATGGGAGTTACAAGACAGGACATAGATTTATTGGGATTTCTTAAAAGTTATAATTCCCCCCCCCCCCCCCCCCCCGGTGCCGGTGGGGGGGGGTTGGTGGGGGGGCGGGGGGGGGTTGGGTGGGTGGGGGGGGGGGGGGGGTGGGGGGGGGGGGGGGGGGGGG
>WYDE02197799.1:0-10470 GCA_009867175.2 Adela reaumurella | reverse complement strand
TAGTTGTTGCGATTTTTCCTATCACCTTTTTTAAATAGAGGAATCACTTTTCCGACTTTCAGAACTTGAGGAAATTCATCCAAGTCAGTTTCCATAAAAAAAATGTGTATTGCTTCGGCCTCTCAACTAGTCTATCGACTATGTTTAGGTTTGATTTTCTTTCCATGGGTGACCAGGCAGGTCTGGGGAAATTGAAATTCTTTTGTTTGTTGGTTTGTCATTTGAATTTTCTTTGACCAACGTTTAATTTTTCTATGTGCAAAAACTCGGTCTAATTATTAACAAGGCAGGTAAAGGAAACTGCTTGATTGTATTGAACTAAGATTTGTATGTTTTGGTCATTAAGAATTTTGAAGCCAGAATATTTCATACAAATAATATACATCACAACAATAATCTGACCACTTCTGAAATTTACATAAGTAAAAATTCGGGTGTATTTAGATTCAGTCGTCAAATTTGATAAGGAATTGCATTTAGTTAATAATTGATTTTGTTAGTAAAATAGTAAAGTTGGTCGAGCCGCCTGCCAATGTAGGTGGCTCGACCAATTTCCCTATTTGATAGATGGAAAACACGTACAATTTCTGATAGCCGCTTCGACCAACTTTTATTCAGTGCGATGGTAACAATCTGAACAAGTTAAACCGCTCCACCTAGTAAGGAGACGGAAGGGACCTAAAAGTTTGCGTGGAATCAAACATGGATTCTCAATGGCTCACTCCATGCATTAACCGACTTTGCCGCTAAAGCACTTTACATGAGCACATACCGAGTGATGCACCACCGAGCTAACGACGGTGACAACGTACATTGAAATATAAATTTCTACCCGTTCTCGGATGATCTTACTGACTTAAGATAATTCTAGAAGCATCTCACGTCTTAAACTCAATACAGATGATGATGACGTATATAAGACCTATATACGACTCGTAACCTTCGGTATAAACCATCCAAAAGTATCCCCCGCCAAAATGTTATTTAGCAAGCTCATTTTTAGGTTTCCTTTAAAAAAATCGGAAACCCTATTAGCGTAGCAATTTCGTCTGTATGTCCGTCTGTCCGTCCGTCCGTTTGTCTGTTCGTCCGATTTCCGAAGAACTCGAGAAATACAAAACAAATGAAGCTCAAATTATCTCCGGAGGATGTAAAATTGTCATGCAATTATGGGAAAAATCTAAAAATACTAAATATGTAATACTGAATTGGTACAGTTAGAAAAAAAAGTTTATGCTTTAGAAAAAAAATATGTTTTTAAAATCAATTGGGCTATCGTCAGAAAGCACTGTACGTGTAGATTTCAGAAATATATATTTTGTTAGATATGTTATGCATTTTCATTGTCAAAATTATGTTTATCTGATAAAATTCTGAACGAATTTGTCCTACCCATGTATTTTCTAAACTACATGTTTCTACATTCTACAATACTTTAGAATCTAAAGTATTGATGAGACAAACATGTAACCACTTTTTGAATAGCCATTCTTAATCTTATTAGACTGAAAATATTTTAAAGGTTATTAGTAAAGTAGTTTATGAGTAATATGTGAATTTATAACGATATAAAATCTTTATTAATTCCATTTCATGAAACATTATTTAAGTTATTTTCGATTTATATTAATGGAGAATTAACGGGAATAACACTGGTAACGGTTTAACAAAATCTGTTTAGTAGTTGAGGAGTTATTCGCGTTTACATAATTTCTGAATGTATCTACTACATATCTTTTTACTTTTTTAGAGCCATTATTCAGTACAGTGGATTTGATTTCGTCGAAGTCAGTGCGCAGTACAATGCGCCTTCATGTCCTCATCACTGTTGTATTCTTTGTGCTCGCGCTAATGACAATAACCTCTTTCGCGTTATTCCCGTTTCTGAGCAGTAACGGGATGACTCTACCTCTGCCTGCGTGGTTCCCGTTCGACATTAACAGATCAAACAGGTAAATTTCCTAATCTTAGCCTAATAAGTGATTATATGCTCACAACATTATGAAAATTTCCGGCTCTTCTCGGGGCGATTTTATCGGATTGTTCCGACGTTTCGAACAGAGCGTCCTGTTCATGGTCACGGATACGTCTGCTCACCACGACGTTTAGCGTCAGTACGTTTGCTCAGCTCGTGGTGAGCAGACGTCTCCGACGTCCGTCTCTGACGTAATTTAAAAAGTATTGGATATATGCTTACTGCACTGATGATATCTATAAAGCCGCAAAATCATATATGTAGGTATAAAAAACATAAAGTTTATGTTATAAAATTACTTCGATATGCGCTAATATTTTGAATATTGTTTTTGTAGGCACGACAGGCAGGCACTGTCATATTAGCCGAGCGGGCAAGAGCACGCCTCTCAAGCGGGAGGTGCGGGTTCGAACCCCACTTGGAGCACAACATTATTACTTTAAAATTTGTGCTAAAATGGCTGCTGACATTCCGGTGAAGGAAAGAGGAAACCCACTATCAAGCCGGTTGGTCACCGTGGAAGTGTATGACTAAATCCTCGCATATCATGTAAATGAGAGAGGCCTGTACCCAGCAGTGGGGCGAATAAAATGGCTGCAAAAGAGGCACGACAAGCGACAAACGTCGGCACATTTTTTCTTTTCTGTTTAATTTTCTTTAAAAGAACGTAAAAAGTATATAGGCGGTATTTCGGAAATCACAATTTGAGTGTACGTTACGAGTGTACGTCATAAGTATAATAGATCTCATGGTCTATTAACTTAGATATCATAGAAAAATATTCAGCAATTTTTAGACTTAGAACAGGAGGTACGACTTTTTTTCAATGTAACGAAATGTCAAATTGCCTATCTAGTTCTGTATTCTCGATTTAATTTCGAAACTCTACAATAAACGTGTTTCTGCTTTCTGTCAAATGTCCATCCTTTTCAGGTTTATGGCAGTTTACGTGTACCAGGTAATAGGTTCGTACTACGTGGCTTCCACGAACGTAAGTTACGATTCTTTGATGGCTGGCACTATTTCTATGGCTTGCGGACAGCTCGACTTGCTCTGTGACAAGTTAGCTGACAAGCATAGACGCAGAGGGCTCGTTCCAGCTTCAGATGGGAAATTGGTCAAAGGTACATAATTCTTTTCGAAGTTCATAATATTGCGTGTAGAAATAAATATATATATATATTATCATTTTATTTCGGGCAATTATAAAATTATATCATAAAATATCGGCCGAATTTCAGTTTTCCGAAGGCTGTCCGAAGAAGTATGATGCGACTCTCGACTTCTTTGTACTGTCTTTGTATACGAAGCTGCAGCATTTTAACAATGTTTGATTTACATAGATACATACATATCACTCACGCTGAATCCCGAAAATCGGGGTAAGCAGAGCAATCGGTGATGTGCTGCAAGAAATCCGGTAAATTACAGTACAACACCGACCACCACATTTCGCAAGTTATTCGGACACGATATCAAACAGGCACGCACGAAGATCCACCTACTGCATGAATGGGTAGAAGTACCGTGCCATGGTGAGGGGTGGCGAGCCTGTCGCCTTTTAGCACGGCATCTTGTCCTCATCCCTTAGTCGCCTTTTACAACATGCATGGGAAGAGATGCAGTGGGGTCATTCTTTTAATTACCGGCCCCACACGGTATGTTTGATTTCTTGATAATTATTTCACAACTATTCTTAGCATTGCAGTAACCGCGGTCGTAATTACCTTAGCTTTCTCCCGGTTCATCTTCAAAAGTAATTGGTAAGGGCGTATTATTGCAACGATTTAAGAAACGGGTAGTTTTTGTATTAACGGTTAGAGAACAACTTACTGATGTGATTGACCTCGATTTGCCGGCGCTAAGTGGTTGCGTTGCTTATTTATGGCACCTGGCAATTTTCAAAAGGTCATAAGTCAGAAATGTATTGATGCAGCGGAAAAGAGTCAATGGACGAAATGTACACACCAATGTGTAGTTTATTTTTTAAAAAAATCTCAAGTTTTACTTAGAATTTCACGCTTAAGCCTCTTTAGAATGACGCACAATATTTGTCAAAGTCTTATTACAGGATCATTATCATGGATGTGTACTTTTCATTCATTGACTCTTTGATACGACCTTTTGAATATTTTCAGGCGCCATAAATAAGCAACGCAACCACTTAACGCCGGCAGACCGAGGTCAGAGTAACATCAGTGAGTTGATCTCTAACTGTTAATTGGAAAACTACCCATTTCTAGAATCGTTGCAGTAATATGCTGCACCTCTAAGTATATTCTGAAGCACCATTGAGGACTATGTTTTTAATTTATACAAAATGCGAATCATGGCGCACGCCACGCTAACGCATTGGTGTAACCCGACGGCGCTTACGGGCATAAATAAATTAATACAAATACTTATGCTGGAACTGAACTCTGGCAGAATAACAGTGTTATCGATGACGCGAAGGCGGGTAAGAAACTCCCCATCCCATTCAAGCCCTTTGAACACGACGTCTAATGCGTTGGTGGAGAGATTAAGAAAGATTACATGGACAGGGGTTTTTCTTGGACGTCACCCTTCAGGTTAACATCGTGAACCAATACCAATTTCTGAGTGTAGATGACTGATGTGTTGATATGTGCAGATTGTATGTAGCAGTGATCGATTCTGCTGCATCTAAGGAGGAATTTTAACTGCCTGTTTATTGAGTGTGTTTAATCATAATTTGATAAAAAAAAATATTTTGAATCAAAATTGATTTTCAGACAAACGTTTATCTACGATTATTTCTGAAAGCGAAACAAAGAAACACTTGATTAATTGCATTGAACATCATCTGAAAATCGCAAGGTAGATTATCCTTAATTTTATTTATTATAAGCTCTTGTTAAAAAAAATCGAATCCTGACTGAATTCTGAATTCATACATACTTAGAATCTGAGAATGCAGCATGTTGTGTAATTCCAGATATGTCAAGGACACTGAAGATTTGTTCGGAACGATCGCTTTTATGCAATTCTTCGCTAGTTGTATCATCGTCTGCTTCACAGCATTCCAGCTCACTGCAGTAAGATGTTTTTGAAAAATAGTATTCCTTCCATTTGTATATTTGCTATTTTTATCAATCAATCGTACCATCACGCCTCTTTCCCGATGGGCACAGATAATCGAACGTCATTCGGTACGCTCTATTTTATTAAAATTGTGTTGAATAATTGCAGCTGATTACGTGTTTCAGGTAACGTCGTTAATTGAAGTATTCGGGATTATGCTTTACATGGTGTGCATGCTCATCGAATTGTTCCTCATTTGCTACTTCGGGAATGAGCTCATTATTAAGGTGATTTACGCTGGATGGCCAATGAAGGAAATGTTTTCCTTGAAAAAAGAAGATGCGTGGTGCTGACAACACAAATTTATTGAAATCCTTAATAAGAGAAGAAGTCACTTGAAATTACTTTTATACATATATTTTGCATCCTAAGTGACATATGGTGTTGTTTTTGTGTTTGATAATATAATGTGTGTCTATTGAATTAAATAGTTTATGAAGAGGTTAGTGTGCTCATATACCTATGTGTATTGACGCGATTTCCAAAAATCTCCGCATTCTTCTTTGCGAGGATAGAGATGGTCCGTCTGAACGCTCCAGTGGAGGTTTGGATGTGCGACAGATGTGTCGACCTGACTTTGATCTACGGTACCTGGGTAGTGAATCATATTCTAATAAGCCAAGTGCATTTTTTACTGCACATGCATTAATGTTAGAAGAGCGGCGCTCGTTGTCGCGACTTATTTAATACAATATTTGTGGTTGTGTCTCCAGAGCCACCGCCTCAGCCTGGCCGCCTACGAGAGCTTCTGGTATGAGAGCAGCCTCGACAATAAGAAGTACCTCTTCATCTTGATGGAAAGAGCCAAGAAACCTCTTCAAGTGAAGGCTGCCATTTTCACTCTCTCCCTCGCTTCTTTCATGTCCGTGAGTATTTTGTTTGCTCTTCGTTATGCATTGTTTCATTTAACTTTTTTGTGTAAATTCAACTGCCCGAGGGTGTTTGCATTGGCAATAATTGTGATGTGTTGTTTTTCATTGTTGTTCTTAGGTCTTTTACATCGTAGGTATTCATATTTCCAAATAGATTTATTAGGTATAGGTAATATATTATATCGTCTGTATAATTTATGTCACTTCATACTTTAACGCTTAGTTGGCTCAGGCTCAAAGAGTTCAAAATTACTAATGGACTCGATACAGAAATTCAACGCGTTGCCCTTAGACGAAGCCTAATTAAATTCAATTTGCCTAAAATCCCTTTGCATTCCTTAATTTCTTCATAGTTTCGTTTTATTTCTCCGAAAATCTTACAAAAATCACATTTTTCTTTTTTACACTGCAACTTAACAGAACCTCAAGTTACACAATACAAGAAACAATTAAAATATATATCAATAATAAAATCATGTCTCATGCTTATATGGTTTGTAAAATCTCAATTTGTTTGCTTGTTTCAGGTGATGCGCTCTTCTTACTCTTATTATGCTATTCTACGTAGGGTTAACAATCACTAAATGTTCAGGAGATAGCTAAACACTCACGTAATTTAAGTTTGGTTTTAAATTTAATTACACCCTGTATATATGCAGGTACATAAGTAAATTTTTTTTTCTCAAAGAAATTGTAAAATTCTTTAATTTTCGTGTAACATCATATATGCAGTAAGTGGTTTGAATACACTGTAATCCACCGAAATCATCCGTATATACACTGTGTTAAGTAAATAGGTAATACTACGCGAAAGGTGGTGATAAGTACCTGAAACTGAACAACTTTAGTTCTACGAATTTTGCAATTGAGCCCAATTTTTTTTTTCTCCGTACATTTTTTAAATACCGGAAAAAAATACCTCCAAAATAATTTGTTTTATGAAGAGCTGTTCAGTATCACATACAGAATCATCCCACAGGTCAGGTTAATAATCGGCTAACATAAATCTTAACATCGCGTATACATACATTATTATTTTGAACATGTGTAAATTTATTTAATATTACGATTACGAATTAGTCGTAGGTGACAAGTTAATGTGAATTTAAATAATTATTTTAAGAAGTAAAATACAATAATTATTAAATAAAATAAATAATTCGTCATGTATGTTTATTTTTATTTTTGATTTAATATTATTGAATTGTTATTATTATTTCGGTCTTTACAATACAGGAGCTTATGTACACGACATAATAATATTTATATTAAAGCGTATTTTGTATAGTTACTTACAATTATAATTAAGAATTTAATGCCTATGAAAATAAATATTAATTTCTTAATTACAATTATTTTCTTGAAAATTGTGTTAATTGTTATGTGTGGTCTAGTTTCTTGAAATCGCAAAGTGCGTGCAATCCTTCGCAACTTAGCAAATGTAAAAAGGGTATTTTTTGGAATAAATAATTATTCAACTGGAACTTGCATAATAACTTTTTTTTAATACTTTTTGTATGTTACCAACCCAAACCAATGACCAAGCATAGAATCGGAGCAAAGTATATGTGGAGCGGACACAGAGGCATCGCTGCTTAATTTAAAATTTAAAAGGATCCCCAGTCCGATCGCCGAACCCAATTTCTTGAGCTAGCACTCGACTGTGTCGACTACTATACTTATACTATATTATACCGCACCCAAAATTGGTGCGAATGGAATGGAATTTTTTATTTAACCAATATTTTTCAACTGACAGGCACTGATGTTTATGAAATTAGATCTGATACAAGGTAATTTATAATATCAAAGGCATACATTGAGGATCTCTAGATGTGAACATAGCGTTTCACTTCTGTTGTACGCATACATTCGATAGTATGTTTGACATTCGGCTTATGTACACACGACAACGCATACGAAAAGCTGAAGGTTCTACAAAGAAGACTAAAACTAAAATGAAATGTACCATGTATTGTTAATTTTTTAATTCAATTGTTTATGCCTACCAATGCGAAGAACAGCTATGTATTGTTATTATAACATTTTCCATTATAATTTAATTAAAAAGTAATTAATTCGTGGCAATTAGCAAATAAAAATACTAATATATCCACATGGAATTTCCTAGAATTTTATTTAGAATAATTATATTTCGATACTCTAAACAATATTTAATGTAAACCTATATGTAATCATTAAACTAAACAAATATTTAATCTAAATGATGTTTTAAATATTGAGAAGAAAATTGTAAATCTGTAAATTCCAATTTTACAATTAGTTCATTGTAAATTTAATTAATTCCATTCCATTCTAAATTCGCGCATGTTTCCAATATTTTTCGACTGACAGCCACTGATGTTTATAAAATTAGATCGCGACATCTATCTGATACAAGGTAATTTATAATATCAAAAAGCATACATTGAGGATCTCTAGATGTGAACATAGCGTGTCACTTCTGTCGTATGCATACATTCGATAGTATGTTTGACATTCGGCTTACGTACACACGACAAGTCTCATTTCTGACGACCGAGGAACCTTGTCAAATTTAACCCTGCGCGTTGCTAGCACACATTCTAAAAAATAATTAAATTTGACGAGGTTCCTTAGACGTCAGTAATGAAACTTGTCGACCGTGTTTATCTACAGATTGTTATAAACAGGCCCTGGCTCACCCCGGGAAAGTAGAGTAAAACTCGAACAATCTAAAAGTTAACTCATGGTTAACATTATTGCATTAAATTAAACCATGTAAATAACATTATACAGTACACGTTTAGTTAACATTGTAGCAGTGAAGGAAAGAAGTAGCTTTGTAGCATTAGAATATTAATAATAGTCTAATGTATTGAGATTTACAGTCCCGGATAATTCTATGTGTACAATAAAGACTACTTAACTAATCAAACAATAAATTATTATATTAAGTGACAAGTGACAAGATGTGTTCTGCTTTTTTTTATTGAAAGCACGACATGTAGCGCCGTGCAACCCAGAAAGTAACTAACGACGCCCATGGACATTCAGTTTTAGCGGGGGTTGCGAATGTCGTGTCGGCCTGACAGGTGCCTATTTACGCGCCTTTTGAGGGCTCGAGACTATACATGGAGGGAAATATATGGGCAGGGAGAGCTTTCCAGAGTTTACCGGTTCTGTAGATTAAAGATCTATATGACCGATTGGTATTTGGTACGCATACGCTGCAAGTCCATCGTATAGGGATGCTATCCCTGCCCAGTACACGTAGTGCGATGGTGGACAGGGTAAGGTAGGGAATAAGCGATAGAGCACACTTAGAGAGCCGACATCCCCACGGAGTTGCAGTGGTGATAGATTGCGGGACACTTCAGGGTCAACCATTAGCAGGGCGCGACGCTGTATCGAGTCCAGAGGTTCAAATTGATATTTGGCTGATATCCCACAGGTGCGAGGTGAACTTACTCCAGGAAAGATCTAATCAACGATTTATATAAAGCAGCCTTTGGCCCGGCGTAAAGTACCGAAGCCAGCTTGGCTTTACCGACAATATACGGCGCTGAAGTTAAGGTTGTACGACGTTCAAATCCTAGGAAACCGAGGTGGTCGTTTAATTTGAGCAAAGTGCCTTGGAAGGAATGAACTGGTGCAAACACAGATCTCTTCGCACTGAACGCACAAACTAGTGCAGTTTTTTTTTAATTCGTTAGATTCATTCTTCTTTATTAAAGTATTCTTTAATGTTAATTATTTATTTAATTATTGTTAATTAAAGAATATTATTCTTACCGATTTGAGCCTGGCAGCGTGGGAATGCTGCGGGTGTAATGGGTTCTTTCAGAGGGGCTGGCATGGAGAAAAGACTAGACGGAATCTATTAAATTTTATATTCTTAACTCATATTTAACTTTTGCTAGCTTTCTTAACCCATAGAGGGTATGATTTTAAATAAATAAAAAGTTTGTTGCAGTTTTTTTGTAACTTTTCTTAGTATTCTTATTAACTGGATAATATATTCATGAATCTGATTTGCAGTTTCTTTAATTTTTTTTTAATGAAACTGACACGCATGGCTATATCACCTAATGCACCAATTTTCTGGTACCGGTAATGTCAACAGATTGGTGAGCTAGCGTAGGTGCCATGTCAGCACTTCCCTTAATTCCAGCCGGCTACACTGAACTGGAGGGAAAACTTTCTTGTTATGTAGGAAATTTTATCCCATAGGCGTTTAACCCATAACTAATTATCGAGTCCACAAGTGCATGGGATATTGTAAACAGGGAAGAATGATTTACAATGTATTTTAAGAATAAAATTTACTAAGTACTACCCTTAGACTTCTACTTCTAGACTTATTTCGTAGAATTAAATATGAATCCTCGTAATAGTAAATATTTTAACCGACATTGTTTGAAAATATATCCAATCCAAATAGTTCTTCATTGGTTTCTTCGGCGGTTTCGTAGAAGTAAAAATAAATCCTCCATCGAAACTAGTTATGTACAAGTAATAAAAAGGCCTCGTACGAAACCG
>WYDE02197788.1:0-10470 GCA_009867175.2 Adela reaumurella | reverse complement strand
CGAGCCTGTCGCCCTTTAGCACGGCATCTTGTCCTTTTCCCTTAGTCGCCTTTTACGACATGCATGGGAAGAGATGCGGTCATTCTTTTAAGTACCGGCCCCACACCTTCCTATGTTACATAGTAATTAATACGATGGGTCTTATAGTCTCACCCTGTATGTGCATTGTCTGCACAGTGGAGTCCCGTGTAGCATTCTCAACGAAATTTTGCACACAGCTTTTCCTAGTGATACTAAGAAAGAAGGACAAGATGCCGTGCTAAAGGGGGACAGTCTCGCACAGACTTCCACCGAGTCATGCAGTAGGTGCGTCTTCGTGCCTTACATGCTGCTTGATAGATATCTTGTCCGAAAACCTTGCGAAACGTGGTGGTCGGTATTGTGCTGTAATTTACCAGAGTTCTTGCAGCACAACACCGACTGCTCTGCTTACCCCGATTGTAGGGATTATAGCGTGAGTGATGTGCACATATGCATGTACTAAGAAAGAATCTGGGACCGCTTTTCGCGTAATTTGATGTTTATAAATGTTTATATACTTACCTATAGATTTTTTTTGGTTTTGTGTTAATTTCACAGTTGGACGGTGCAAACTTTCGCCGGGAGTTAGTTCCACATTTTTTCCGTACTAACCTAATCAAATATAAGAAGGTCGGTAATTATCTTTGGTTCCAAATTAATACTAGCTGTGCCCACGGCTTCGCCTGCGAGCTTAGGGGCTACTTTGCCTCAACAGACGGACCTCTCACGTGACCACGGTACTATCACCAAGCCGTGCAATCACTGGTCAAAATGTCACTGGAGCCATCCTACAGAATACTTATAGGTAGAGAGGGACTGGAGGTCATCGCAGTGAAGACTAGCTATAGAGGGCTTGCAGCGAGCTGAAAAGTAAGGCATGCTGGAGAATTATAGAACAGCCAAACGGTAGTCCCGACTTCGAGTGATGCCGACCTCTACTGCCAATGGACATGTTTACAATGACCTGGATTTGTTTGATGAAGCCATTGTAAGCTGAGTACAAAACTTTCGTTATAATACATCTGTGGAGTTCAACAACTTTGTTGTAATACAACTAATCAGTTAAATACCTTCATCGTAATAGAACTTGTGAGTTCAACATCTTTGTTGTAATACAACTTATGAGTTCAACACCTTTGTCGTAATACAACTTACAGGTTCATCACCTCTCCTGTTCGCCTTCGCCAAACCCGCCACACTCTTGTGGAGCACCCCTTTGTAGTTAATAGAAGAGTTCTTCGAACTGCACGATTCTCTAAATAGATCTTGTGTCGTACTGCAAAGGTGTGGAAGAGGCTACAGGGGAACACTTTTCCCTATTTCTATAATCTACGGAACTAAAATTGCGGGTTAATAACCGTTCTCCGGCTTATAATTAGTCCGCCTTCAAGCTGGACTGGAACCTCCATGGGGGCGAATTTGGCTGCACTTGAGGCCCCGTCTTCAAGCACAGGCACCCAGTTCAGAAGCAATAAAAAAACTTGTGAGTACAACACATTTGTGATTGTATGTGTTATACAACTTAAGAATTAATTATCACATTTGTTGTAATACAACTTATGAGCTCAACACCTTCATTGTAATACAACTTATGAGTTATCTATCACCTTCTTTGTAATACAACTTATGAGTTCAACACCTTCATTGTTATACATTTGTGAGTTCAACTCTTGGTTGTAATACTACTTATGAGTTAAACACTGGAATACAACTAATGAGTTCAACACCTTCTATGTAATACAACTTACGAGCATCTTCGTTGTAGTACAACTTAGAAACAAGCCGAGCGTAAGCCACGGACTTAACTCGTATGTCTTGCTCGCACATACTAGGTTAGAAAAATATGCAATTCTATGGTTTGCTTCTCTTTCGGCACACCTTTTAACCCAACTACTCCAGGGTTTGAACTGATGTCGGGAATATTCTATGGTGGTGCATGTTAGTTGAACTTGAATGACAGCTGTCACCACAGAACTTGCATTATGGCTATCCGTTGTCGTTGACAGCTTGATTGAGTATGAAGTTGCTGGCTTTGTCGCTGAGGACTACATCCTTGTTGGGTAGATCCTCCCACGTCATGTTGTACTTGTGCTTGAGATCTTCCATGAACTCCTGCTTGAGCAGAGCGAGGCATCTGCGGAGAGAAATTTTATTATAAGTACTATTAGAGGTGCGACAAGTACGACGACGTAATTATTATACGTTTAGATTAAGTAGAAGCGGTTGTACATTAGTAGCAAATATTTTTTTAAATAAAAATTGTGACATATGGCATGCTCACAAAGGCGCTGCCACGGGCAATTGGACATTAACGGGATTTATTTGTTTGTTTTTGACATGTATTTGTGTGAGAAAGATCCTAGTATGTTGTACATTGACGGAAACATGTCAATGTCGATTTTTTTGCGTGAACTTTGAAGATTTCCTATAAAAACTATGCCTTAAAAACAATTTATTTAATGGCACAGTGCATAATTTGCATAGAAAATTATAAAATTTTACAACTTAATGCGTGCAATCGATAGACAAAGAATTGTTTTATATATTGCAGTAGATTCCAGCCCGTACAAGAGTTTAGTTACATTGGGGTATATTTTCAAGAAGCCACCCTTATCTTCCTTAAGAGACTACACTTTTCAAGGTCCGCCCATACAAAAACCGAAACTTTTTTCCAACCCCAGTTTTAATGATACCCAGACAATTTTTTTTTGCCACACCATCCTCTAACCAGCAACTATTACTCTATGTTTTTCAATTTCATCAACGTTTTTTATGTATACTCTAATCTTAAAACTGAACATGCAAGATTTTTTTTTAAAACGTACCTATCCGAAATAAAAATTGGTTATTAATAGGAAAAACTAACTTTTGCAAACATATCTAAGTAAAGAAAAAAATCTAAATCTGCTGAGTCTTCTGAGGGCAGACGCCGCGATCTTTCAGAAGGTAAACAATGGGTCTCTGCTGTAGTTATCCGGATCGAGTCTATCCTATCGAGTGTGAGCATGCGACGGCAAATACCTACACCCGGCTTTTTAATTTTAAAATTTACCCTCTTAAGCATGCCCAGCAAGTTCTAACAATGACCCCTTAAAATAGCCTGCCGCAAATCAGCTTAGAAGTAAAAGTTGTGTGGACTGGAGTATTTATTGTCAGTCATAGACTTACATCCTGTAGTGATGTGATCCCCTGAACTTGGTGATATCGGGAGAGGGTGCATGCGGCGCGTGCACTACGAACGCACCCGGCAACACAACAGCTCTGTAGCCCATAGCACGCAGCTCCACGCTGTGAGACACCTTAACCAGACAAACAAATCAACTCCATTGAAATGTGAACTAATGACAGCCACACATGAATAATTTTGGCCAAAAAGACGTTTTTTTTATGAAAAAATGTAAAATTTTAAAACTTCCTTAAAGAAGAAGGCGAAAAATATAGAAGGCTATTTTAAAGAGAAAAAGTTGTCAAGTTTGGACCAGAACCAATTTATGTGATTGACTACAGAGTATGTAGACATTGTTAAAAACCCCCTTTCAGTTGGCCCCTCCATCCAAATTTCAAATTAAAATTTATTTAAAAGGGAGAGACCAATTGTAATGAAAGCAGACTCCGAATTTATAGTAAGTTTGCGATATAATTTCTCGATAACTTTTGTCTCAAAATAATTATAGCAATTCTAAAATTTTCATCGTAATATATATCGCAAAAATAAATCTTAAAATTAACTTTTTTTGTACAACTGAACATGTAACTATGTCGTACACTTACTACAATTTAGGAGTCTGCTTATATGTAAAAAGTTTCATTACAATCAGTCTTTCAGTTTTAAATAAAATTTAATTTGAAATTTCTATGGAGGCGCAAACTGAAAGGGAAGCAATTTAACAATAGGGGAACAACTCAAAGAAGAAAGCAAGAAATATAGAAGGCTATTTTGAAGAAAAAAGTTGTCAAGTTTGGACCAGAAACAATTTACGTAATTGAGTACAGAATATGCAAATATTGTTAAAGTAGAAAGCAAGAAATATAGAAGGCTATTTTGAAGAAAAAAATTGTCAAGTTTGTACCAGAAGCAATTTATGTAATTGAGTACAAAGTATGTAAATGTTGTTAAAGTAGAAAGGAAGAAATATAGAAGGCTATTTTGAAGAAAAAAGTTGTCAAGTTTGGACCAGAAACAATAATTGAGCACAGAGTATGTTAACATTGTTAAAGTAGAAAGCAAGAAATATAGAAGGCTATTTTGAAGAGAAAAGTTGTATAAGTTTGGACCAGGAGCAATGTATGTAATACCAAGTCCAGTTATAACGTAGTAACTGACCTTATTCCACCCAAAACCGGAGAATCTAGTGTCGTATTTCGGTACAGAGCGATGCACCACTAAATATGGCTCATAGTCCGGTTGCCACTCCACCTGTGGAGAAAAATTGTTATTGTGAAGATAGTATTGCGCAGCGCAGTTCAGAAATTAGGAATCAATAGGAAACTAGAACGTCTACTAGAGGAACAAATCCTTAATAGTTCTTTAGTTCTTTGAGCAAAAAAGAGGACGAATAATAAAACTATAGAAAAATTCGGGAGAAAAGATCATGAACAAATTAAAAATGTATGAAAGAATGATCCAGATTCGGAAGAGGACGAACACACAAACAAATAATGTAATAAAGACTGATCCAGATTTGGAAGAGAATAATAATCCGCTGATGATGATGATGGTGATGAAGGCTCATAGACCAATAAGCCTAACATCTTTTCTGTTAAAGACGCTCGAACGACTGGTAGATAAGGAGATTAGAGACCATCCAATCCAACATGCATTCACAGCGGGGAACTCAACAGAAACTGCACTCCACTGTGTAGTCTCGAAAATAGAGCACGCTGCGAGCATTAAATTACCCACCCTAGGAACCTTTATAGACATCGAAGGGGCTTTCGATTCTTGCCTTCGACAGTATAAATTGATCCCTGGGGGAACACGATGTGGATCCTACGATAAGTGGGTGGATTGGGAACATAGAACAGTAAGATTTAATCTAGACAAGGAAACTATAGGCTTAATAAGGAAAGGTTGACAACAAGGTGTTCGGTATTCGGTTACCAAAGTTAAGCACTGCCGAGCGTTGACGCTGGTCGTAGTTCGGATTCCACGTTAAACTGTAGGCCCTCTCTTTACATGGTGGTAGGGTTAAACCCGCCAGGGTTGGTACCATCACACTAAATAAAGGACGGTCGAAGCGGCTATGAAAAATAGTTCGTGTTTTCCGTACATTTCAGTGTAGCCGGCTAGAATTGAGGGAAGTGCTGATATTGCACCTACCTAATTCACCGAGGTGTTTAGGCTGACACCACTGGTACCAAAAATTTGTGCATTAAGCGATGTAGACTTCCGTGTCAGTTTCAATAAAAAAAAACAGGAGGGGTTCTGTCACCAGGTAGTGAGAGGGCTGTCGAGGGCGGGACCAGAAATAACAAATCTTCACGTACTAGTTATCGCAAACTAGCTGACGAGGACCTGCAGCGGGCCGAAACGTAGTGCGCAAAGGAGTCTGGCGGCGCCGCCTGGTGGTACCTCGATGGACACCCTTTTCTACTGCCAATGGGCCCGGATATGTTCGGTAATGGCTTCCATTGAGTGCTGAGTTCAACACCTTCCTTCTATATAGTTGGAATCAGAAAAAAATTCTGTGTCGATCTAGCTCAGTTTCGAGTCAATAATCGGGAAAACTGGCGTTTTACACATTTATCCTGTCCAAAATAAGGGTAGATATGAAATATTTTTTGTGTAAAATGTCACGATTTCAATGCTTTTTAAAGAAATGATGTTTAAAACACCAGTATTTTTCACATTTAGTGATTAAGTCACTTAAGCTTTCTCAGTTCCCATAGCTGCATTTACCGATTTCAAATTGTCGTCAAGTAATTTTTGATGCATATTACACATTTTACTATTTCGAGAATCAGTTGTTCCTAGGCGTATGATTTTTTTTTCTTTTCTCATATCACTCTATAAATTCAGAAAAAAATTCATCAATAAAAATATCAACATTCGTTGCTCAATCAGCAAAATTTAATTAAAAAACCATTTCAAAATAACAAAATAAAATAAACATAATATTTATGCAACTAATTACGTTCAATGTACAAAGACGTACAAATAAAAAGAGACGTCCATCCAGAGAGGATCCAACCAACTAACAGCTTATGAGATAGGAATGTTTAAACTTTTCAAAGTGTTGCCGTTTCTGAACGCAACGGCTCCCAGTTGCCAGACCCACATGTTGTTGATGCCGAAAACATAAGGAACACGCCAACATAATCATTTTCATAAAAAAATCACATGTTGTTCGTCTACAAGCCCATGTATTTGTTCTATAGTAGGTACTTACTGTGTTTCTGTGTGATGCCCAATTTTTTGGTAAGTATAAACAAGGGCGACAGGCTCGCCACCTCTCACCTTGGCACGATACTTCTACCAAGTCATGCAGTAGGTGGGTCTTTGTGCCTTACATGCTGCTTGATACCTTATCCGAATACTTTGCGAAATGTGGTGGACAGTGTTGTGCTGTAATTTACCGGAGTTCTTGCAGCAAAACACCGATTGCTCTGCTTACCCCGATTGTCGGGATTTAGCGTGAGTGATATGTATGTACGTATAAACAAGGATTCCAGTGCAACAATGGCCTACCTTTTAGGAAGCTAATAGAAATCAATTGTTTTCCTAAAAGATAGGCCGCTGTTGCGCTGAAGGCCTCAAACGATGTAGCAATTTTCAGTAATACTAGAATGAAAAACACAGGGATGAATTCAAACGTATAAAAAATAAAAAGACTAACACTCACTGTCGTCCATGTTGCCCTGCAGTGACGTGCCGGCTCCCTCTAGAATGATTTGGGACTTCTTGCCATAGCAGTACGACTTGTTGGTGACAATTGAGAAATTACCACGTCCCACTGAAATGGTTTTAAATACATTCGGTTTGTTTCTTATGAATCCTAGTAGCACTAAGTTTTGTTAGTGCATGATATTCAAAATTGTAAAAAAAATTAAAAATACAACAGACACATTTAAAACACATAAAGTTCACACACTTCTACGAGGTGAATTTAGCAAGACAAACTTTAACATGTCATAACAAAGAATAATACTAATGTAATAATAATTATTTATTTTAAATCAAAATACTAATCCAGATATAAAAAAGCCAGTGCAAAAAGATATATGGTACAGAAAAATGCAATGTGAACCATTAACAATTGTTTTTTTACGAGTGACAGGCCGAGAGCAAAAATTGTTATGGGCCAAAGACTGCGGTCCGGACACATTCCAACAAATAAGACAATGTACCTTTTGAAGATAGTAGGTTCACCAAACTGAAGCACATGTGGGAGGGAAGAAGACCTGCTTTATATATTGTTGGAATGTGCCCGGAACCATGAACTGAGACAGAAGCTATTGAGAGACCTAAGAATTGATAGAATTAACCTGTTTTTTAAAGTACATGAAGCCTTGGGAATGGCTCAAGAGGAAAAATTTGGATTTATAATTACTTTTTTTATAAATTCACTGGCATTGATTCACAACAGAGTAGATTAAAATTTCAATAAACAGACACTATTAGGCTGGCATAGCCAAAAACGGCTAAAGCCCTAACCAAAATAAAGAAATGAAAAAAAAAAGACACAACAAGTGTCCAATACTATTTGCCAACCAAAATGTACAAAAATATGAGCACATGTGAAAAGGAATGCAATCTCAACTGGTTTTTTATTAGAACATTGGAAAAACAAACAAAATTAATATGTAAACAAACACAAAATGTCAACGCATAACGATAATGGCAATCATACGGACTCGCCTTTGCTTTTGATTTTTTCTTTTATTAAAAACAATGACATTTCTGAAAGAACACAAAGAATATCAATTACAATATGGCACAACGTATTATCAATACTCGATAATGAAAGTTTAAGCGAAAGAATAAGACAATAATGAAATTGCATACCACTATTAATGGCAAACTCCTTCCCACTGAGTATGTGGTGCAGCAAATTCTTCATCTCGAAGGGAGACAGATTCAGGAGATGCTCCGATGCTTCTTCTCCGTCACACGATAACGTGCGCGACAGTTCTGTAGCCATCACCTGTGCACACCACACCATCTTTACAATGTCATCAGAAAATACAACAAAACCAACATGTAACAAAGGACTGGCTACGTTTAACCTGCGCATATAAAGAATGGGATGGAAAATGGCGTCACCTCTATTCGCCTCTCTATCGCTGTCTATAGCTCGAGCGAGATGCAAATACATGTGAAATCTCGTCGTCCCTGTACGCCTGCACTGTGCCACCAGACACAAACCTGAATGATGAGTCCGACGCGAAGACGCAGCATCTCCAAGAATAGCTGTGGCTTCATGTGTTCCATGTATAACGAATTGGATCCGTCTGTAATGTTATACGTATTGTGCAAAACGAAAATAAAAAATAAATAAATAAATGTGACATAACTTTTTATATCCCATTCTTTAACTGTGCGGGTTGTACAATGCGATTACAACAATAGGGCGGGAACAGCGCCATTTTGTGACGTTACACTGTCAAACTAACTACACTTTAGTATGGTGTCCAAAAAAAAGGAAATATAAGAAACGAAAAATAGAAACAGAATTTCATTTATTTTTTCAGCAATTTTATTCGCCCCACTGCTGTGTACAGGTCTCTCTCATTTACATGATATAAGAGGATTTTAGTCATACACTTCCACGGTGACCAACCGGCTTGGAAGTGAGTTTCCACACGATGTTTTCCTTCACCGGAGTGTCAGCAGCCATTTAGCACAAATTCTAAAGTTATAAATATTGTGGTCCCAGTGGGTAACCACTGGGGAAACAAAATTATATTAACTAAATATTTATTTGAAAAATGGAAATTATGACGTGTTAGGCAAGTCTTTCTTGCAAAGGAGGAGTAAAAGAATGTAATTTTATGCATAAGTATTAACCTTCTAAGACCGCGACTCCAAAACATTTGCAGAAGCGGTAAAGACACCCAGGGACCAAAACAAGGCCCAGCCATCCAACAGTCTTGAGATGCTTATGATAAAGCAATCAGAAAAGATTGATATTCTCATCCAACAAATTAGTAGTTTGGTGAACTTAATAACAACGTTGGTAAATCAATCAAAGAAATAGATAATCTGAAAATCGCAACCTGGAACATAAACGGTCTCTCGGCCAATAAAGAAGAAGTTGAAAGCCTACTAATTTTCAATAAATTAGATGTATTGCTTATTTCGGAATCACACATGACGGATAATAAATCTATTAACCTCAAAGGATTTTTGTGTTACTTCACCAACCACCCAGACATGTCAGCACATGGTGGGACAGCAATAATTGTAAAAAATAATATCAAACACCACGTCCTTCCTGGATACAGACATGAACACCTACAGGGGACATCAATTTCAATAGATGAGTGGCAAGGTCCTCTTACGCTCTCATCTATATACTGTCCACCCAAACATAACATCAGCGATGATATGTTCTCTGAATTCTTCAGCACTCTTGGACACAGATTTGTAGCGGGCGGTGATTGGAACGCCAAGCACGTTAAATGGGGCTCAAGAATGATACTGACAAGGGGTAGAGCACTCAAAATGTCCATAGACAGAAACAAACTTGAGGCTATATCAACAGGTGAACCGACTTACTGGCCTACCGATACAAATAAAACTCCCGATCTACTCGACTTTTTTATAACAAAAGGAATCAGTGACCTCTATCACAAAGTAGAATCATGCCTAGATGGCTCTTCTGATCACTCCCCAGTTATAATGACCTTGAGCACCAAAATTATAACTAAATCAAATGTGTGTACACTATACAACAAATTAACTGACTGGAGTGCTTTCCAGGCCTGTGTTGAAAATGAGCTTGACCTTCGCATACCCCTCAAGGATAGCGACAATGTTGATGAAGCAGTGCTCTACTTTACGAGAACAATACAAGAAATAGCGTGGAGAGTTACGCCTTCAGTAAAAAATAAAGTGACCTCAAAAAATTATACAATGGAAATCAGGGGGAAAGTTCAAGAGAAACGTAAACTTAGGCGGAGATGGCAACTAAGCCGACATCCAGTTGACAAAGCCAATCTCAATAAGGCCAAACGTGAACTGAAATCACTAATCGCGGAACAGAATAATAAGACCCTACAAGACAAGTTGGAAAAATGTGGCATTGATAATAGGAGTGAATACAATTTGTGGAAAATGACGAAGTCTTTTAATCCACCTCAAAAGCCTGTACCTCCATTGAAATGCTCTAATGGAACCTGGGTGAAGAATGACCTCGAGAAATGTGAACTGTTTGCAGATCATCTCGAAAATGTGTTCAAACCAAATGACACTAAAAACGAACACACAGAGCGAGAGATAGACGAATT
>WYDE02197777.1:0-10471 GCA_009867175.2 Adela reaumurella | reverse complement strand
CTTCCCACCCGGCACCCACCCACTTGACAATGGTCCTAGCAGGTATGTAGCTACTGATTACTTAGGTAGGTACTACACAACCCAGAACGGGAGTAGATACTTACAACAATATTTGTAGATAGTAGATAGGTACTTAGCGACGCTGCGGCTGGTTCATTCATGTCATTGTATAACGTTGTGTTGCTATGCTAAGCACATTGTATGTACCTACGTATTTATATTGTAGATGCCGCTGAGTCCACTTTTTACAGGCATTTTGTTATTTAATTCCAGTCAGTTTGTTTGACCTCACTGTGTTGGTCCTAAGATAACTTTATTGTCCAATAAGTAAATCTTATATTATACCTATGTATGTACCTATAGTAAAGTGCATAATATGGCTGTGGTAGTTATATATAAATATTCACCCAAGAAATTTAATTTTGTGTTACCTACTTGTCTGTAAGTAAGTAGATATTACTTAGACGTATATATAAAATATGAAAAGATTATTGTTGGTTGGTACATTATACTTACTTAGATAAGAAATTATATAATTATAATCTAACTATCACAGACATGTGGATAGGTAGGTACCTACATAATTTATTTGGGAGTAGCCCATTGGTTCTAAAGTCCACCCACACGCTCTAAAGCCTTTAGAGCAGCGGTACTCAAGACACTCAAGTCAACCCGCGACCCGCGGCCCCTCGTGGATTTTCATGAAGCTCGCGGCCCTAGAAAAATTACACACAAGTCTTATTAAATTTTTATTTTATTAAGTTCGTATTTAAACAAATTATTCATGTGTTGTTGTGCACGCACTATTAACTAATAGTACACAAGTCACAATACGAACACACACTCTAGTCGGTTAATAATTTATACAAATCGGTCGCTCGTAATTACATAGCTAAAAAAACAATTTTAATAATGCGGCCCTCGATGAAACAAGGTTAAGTACCGCTGCTTTAGAGAGAATGATCCAGGGATAAACTCTCGATATCGCTAGTGCAACCGCTTAACCGATATATAGCGACGTTTTAGAAAGTTTGTCCTAGCGATAGCTATACTCGTATACCTACAAGTTTTACAATCGCCAGAGCAAACCCCATAAAGTCACAGTTTAGAGTGAATGGACTAGCTATTTTGGGTCAGGTTTGAATTAAAACCCATTTCCCCTTTAGGTCCATGCTGCTATAGAAGAAATAGGTTCAGGGTTTTTTTTTTTTTTTGCAGACTAAGAAATAATTTATTTTTTTCATAAAACCAGTCAGAAAACCATCGAAAATGTATGAGTTACGTATTTTTACATTATTGGACCCAGATTCAAAACCCTGTTCAAACGCCATAAAATCACCGATGATAAGGTGGAATGGTTACTTTAGAACAATTGCCCAAGCTATATACTTAAATTGTGAAATTTAGCTTATCGTTCCACAATTCGCTCTGAAATATTTTATGGTGTATGGACTTTAGAACCAGGATCGTACTCATTTATTTTAATATTAGTTATTTTATTAAGTAGGTAGGTACTTAATTTATATATTTGTCCTAGGTCCATATTACCTACATGTACCTACTTGTGAGAAAATACTATGTAAATATCTGACTGTTCCCGGGATTGTATTTCCTAGGTAGGTATCTACTTACGGAACTGTTAAATAATTTTATTGTTATAAAAAATTTAACTGGAACATATTATAATAGATAACTACATACCTACCAGTTTTATAAGATCCTTTTCTATCGAAGCTGGTTACGAAGTCCTTAAAATGTTTGATAAGTAGGTAGTAATACCTATTTATTTTGGAAAATGTCACAATAATGGAAGATCAAGTCAAGATCACTCGAAGTAAATTTTCTTTGACGAAGTATGTGAGGTGTGTGCGACACCTGCGCATTGCGCAGCAGGTATACACATGGATGGAGTCATTTGTTTGTATAAAATGTAATTTTGTTATTTATTTACATAGATACGTTTAAGTATTATGCAGTATTAAAAGTGACGAATTATTTTATTACTTTAAAGTGTGAGCTAAAAGTCTATGTAATCTGTGATAAAAACCATTGTATAATGATGAGTACGTCGTTGCTTAGGTAAATAAATAATTATTGTCTTTAAACACAATATTACAATAGAAATACAATCGATTTGATGCATTACCTACCTGAAGTTTCAATGTTAAACATTTTTGGGCTCGTCCACAGTATTACGACATATTATATAATATATACCTACCTACTGCCATATATGTAGATGAACCGCTCCCTCGGTGTGTCGCCAGTGTCGCCACTCGCCAGCGCCACCCTGCCTTTTTTATTCACCTATAGCGCCAGTAAGAGGATCCCAAACTGTCGTATTAATGTCGCTTTTGAAGTTATTTTCACAATATAGTGCCAGAATTTGATTCGACAGGGGACCTAATGATCCAATGGTGAGAGAGTGTTTCCGATGATTAAAACGTGGGCAAATTAACTATGTTTGTGTGATGTTATATTATAAAACATAATACAATAAAAATATTAAACGTACATATTTCGAAATTATATCAGCAGTCTAACAATCTTTAAAATCAGATTGGAGTGGAAAAAAATTAAGTGGTATCTGGGGCACGCTTTAGGGACCACTGACTAAGTCGTAGGTTTAGTTTGTTTGGAGCGCGCTAGGGTTGTATGTAGGTACACTAGGAAAGTAATTTAAAGTAATTGATGTAAAAATTTTCACTTAACTTTTTTTTTAAAAACAACCGACATGGGTGGCTGTGCCCAAAATTTCAAAAGAATATCAATCACAGCCAATAACAACATTCCTTTTCGAAACAATGCCCAGAGAGGCGTCATGCCAGCCAAAATGCGGACGAAATCTGGATAATTACATATACCTATATTATATTTAGATTTTTTTTATGGAAATTGACATGGCACGCTTACCGCGGACGAATTATCATCGATATAGCTGTTATAGTGATTCCTACAGATCGCTGTGCCATATCAGCAATTTATCTCATGTCTCCGGCTACACTGAATTGAACGGGAAACACGAACTTTTTTCAATGTATAAGAGCGCAGCCCATCACCACGGGTACGTCACCGTCACCGTAAAACGGGCGCGGCACCGCCCCGCCATAACACGGAGAAGCGCTGGGACTATGCAATTATCACTGACATTAATTAGGTGCGAGAGGGAAGCAGATACATTTTGTATTGAATTCACTATCTGTGTCCCTGTCATTTATTACTTTTCGTGACATTGACAGCGACCATAGTAGACCCCAAGAGCTGTTTTTTCGCCGTCCATATCTAGACAAGACGTTCGAGCACACCGACTGCGAAACAATAACGGACGCGAGCCAGGCGCGGCGCACCGTGCTACGTATGTATTGGCAATAACGTCTGTTCTTCAACATGTTATTGAATTGTTATATATTTATAACTGTTATTATAACATGTACCGTACATTATACCATAAATTACCTAATATGGTGGCAGGCAACGCACAGTAATGTCAGTGGAACGTCATTTCAGTTCATCTTGGAAAAAAATAGACTGTAGAAGTATTAAAATACTTAATATTTTATTACTTACGTAATAAAAAAAACGGATTTCCGGTGATGTTGCTCTCAACCGTGAAAGCAAATGAACTTTAGTATATTGTTACAGTGGTAAGCAGGCATGTCGCTTTATATAAATTTTAAAGAGAAAATAAAAAACGGAAAATAAAGAAAAAGCATGATGTTTTTAGCAAACTATCTCGACGCAGATGTGCGTAAGACAAAGTTACATTTATAATTTACGCTCGTGGACATTTTACTTACGAAAAAAGCTGACCGATTCTCTTTATTGACTCCAACTCTTTATTAAAATCCAAATATTGACGTTGGATCCCCAAGACGTCACCAACATTACAGAATATGCTTAAACATTATTTGAAATACGACTTGAAAAAATAAAATATTATTTATGTATGTACATACATAATATTTATACTTAGTACCTACGTACTGATTTGACTTAAGAAAATGCCTGCGGACACCTGCCTACTACTGTTAAAAAGTATGAAGGTAAGGTAGCGTAACTAGCGTATCATAATCATAAGTACCCCACCATGGGGCAGTTTAGAACGATTTCGTTTATTTTTATTTTATATTACGTACCTAAGCAATTTCGGAAATTCTAGATTTTCAATTTCGTCGTTCCAAACAGCCCAGTCTCCCCCTATACCTAAAAAAATGTAATATAGACATCTCACTTACCTGGGTTGGTACTTGGTACCACCGCACTGAATGAAGGTCGGTCGAAGCGGCTATGAAACATAGTTCGTGTTTAACTATTGATTTTAGGTTACTGTGGACACTGAATTTATAAGGGGTAAATGGCTTACCACAGTTATTGTTCGCGGTCTTTGAGGCCGACGTTTCGGCGACGTATCGTTTCTGTGGTAAGTAATAACTGTGGTAAGCCATTTACCCCTTATAGTTCGTGTTTTCCGTCCAGTTCAGTGTAGCCGGTTGGAATTGAGGGAAGCGCTGATATGACACCTACCTACATAATTCACCCAGGTGTTTTTTAAGCTGACATCATTGGTACCAGAAAACTGGTGCATTAGGTGATGTAGCCATCCGTGTCAGTTACCTTGAAAAAAAATTATATCTATTTATTGGAGTACGACATGCAGTGGTGAAGGAAAACGCATTGATGAAACCTTTGCAATGGGAGAGTTTAGGCATGCACGTACTGCTTCTAAGCCCATTGACAATCGTGAAAGTGTATGACTAAACCATCTCTCAAATCAAAGAGACGTGTTGCTCAGTAATGAGTGGGACATTCAATAAAATGATAGTAGAAAAAGTACACATTTTCATCTAATCGGGGTAAGCAGAGCAATAGCTGTTGTGCTGCAAGAACTCCGGTAAATAACAGCACAACACCGACCACCACGCAAGGTATTCGGACAAGATATCAAGCAGCATGCAAGGTACGAAGACCCACCTACTGCATGACTTGGTAAAAGTACGGTGCCAAGGTGACGAGCCTGTCGCCTTTTGGCACGGCTTCTTGTGCTTATCCCTTAGTCGCCTTTTACGACATGCATGGGAACAGATGTTGAGGAGAAAAAAACTTCGTTTTTAATAATTTTCATTTTATTCACTTGCTTTTCATTTTCCTATTTGAAGAAACATTATGTACAGCGCAGCTATATGAGGTCAGTTTCCAATACGGATAATGGAACAATGTTCAGATATTGAAAATTATTTCATAGAATTACCAAGTTTTATAATTAATTCAATTAATGTTACATTTAAATCACAGAGGCATTTAAATAGACATAGGCTCGTTTTGTTTCAAACGTTATTTTCAGCATGTTGACAATATAATTTTAATTTACTATCCAAATTAATATTTTCATATTACATTCAATTAATAAAACACATAATACTTTTAAGGGTCACATAATAAAGTAAAAAAAAAAACTTAAGGTGCAGGCAACGGAAAAATTACTAGTGCCATAATTAATTTCAAGATAATTCCAATAATAGCCGTTTTATCTTCAGTAGGACTTTGGTTAAATTTACAGTTGTTACAGATGTAAAAAAAATTAATATTATATTTTAAATCATAAATAATACCATATTTAAAGTTAAAGTTTAGAAAAAAAATCATCATTTCACCAAAAACGCACCCACTAAGAAATTTTGGACGTCGTTTAAGCCGCCGTAGGCAGTCATATTGTTAAAATCGTCCAATTTTTCATCGCGAAATAAGAAGTATCCAGAGACACTTGAAGAATAAAAAAATACAGTGAATAGAGAAGGTTCCATTATAAATTTTATCGGGCAAAATTGTCTTCTAGAAAGACGAAAAAAAATAGCAAAAACAGCTTTAAAAAAAATCTATCATTCGCAAGATCTCAGAATTTTGAGCGACAACTATCTTATTTTTTGCAGTCATTTTAAAGATATTTTAATGTATTAAACTATGTATCGTGTAGTTTTTCCGTAGAGAATTTGCTTTTCGAGAAATTTAAGCAAAACTGGAAAAAAGTAACAAGACGCTGGACACCTTGTTTTTTGGTCAGTAAGCGCGACATGGTGGAATTTGGTGGCTAGGTGCCTACGGGCCCTTAACTGGTGCCACTCATTCAAAATGTAAATGTTTTCTAAGATTTTAATTAATAAATTACATTTAAAGTCTTTCCAAAAATTTCAACTTTTGTATTTGTGTTATTACAATTAGTTAAAAAATAAAAAAAGTTATACGAAGTTTTGGATGAAAATAAAAATTCATATTTTTGGAACATGTCTTAATTTAGGAAATAAAAAAGATTTACTTGTAACGTTCATTTCAGGTAAGTACCTACTGGAGCCACGGTTGTTCAATAGACAAAAAATAATAATTTCATTACTTTATTACGTAACGTACAAAAGATAATTTTGACCTACTTAGAACATAATATATTACAATACAGTGTGATGGCAGTCTTTATTTATCATATTAACAGATATTTCTATACAAATACTAAGTATATTTACAACTTTAAATTACATATTTACAAGTAGATAATCACTATGATGGTAAAAATTAAACACCTTCCAATTCGACCACGTAATTACATTTCTACTACCTACCTAATCGATTTAATCGACGCAATAAATAAATTATTACAATTCGTTGTCACCTAACATACGTACATATTTACAATATCTAAGCTCACTCTCACATTAATTAACTTTACACTATCTCAGTCTTGTGACTTATTTTTCTATTATTTATATCCGTAGAGTGGTGTCCTGTATGGGATGCTGCGGGTGAGCGGGGTGTGTGACGTGAGGGGGGTGGTGGGTCTTGTGGGAACGAGCGTGATGCAGCCCAGGCGGCACCAGCGGGGAGATGGAGGGAGAGCGTGTCGCGAGGGGGGAAAGAGATGGAGAAAAGGATGGCGACATCGCAGCAGCTACAGAAAACCCACCGGGTATATCGTGACTTATTGGGGAACGAGGCATTAAATGCTGAGGTTGTCGACACGCCAACGCTGGAGCAGGACAACTTCTAGGTGCTACCGTCGTCAGTAAGGGTGGTGGAAGCTTCCCGCTTGAAATATTAGTCGCTTTACTCTTAGCGCTCGATGCCCCGCTGTTTCCGCTTTGTAGCGAAACAGTGTCATCCTTTAGTCTGGCTATCTCTGAGAATACGTGCGCTAAAGGCTGGTATTGAGGCCCCCAATCTAGTAAGTAGTCCCAGTTGTAACTTCCGGTTAGCTCCTCTTCGGAATGCACTATGGAGCTTAAACTACCGGTCATGGAAGGACCTTGGGTTGGAGCTCCGGAATTTTCTCCAGGTACCCCAGCGAATCCTCCTAAAACCATTGCTCGCTCTACTGCGACACCGACTTCGTCCGCACTACTCGCTCGGTCGCTTCCGGTTACGTCATTCAGTTTTGCGTATATGAGGTTAGTAATGTCGTTGTCGTTAGGCGTGTCTTCATCGAACATGTGCATAGGATCGATGGGAACTCCGCCGTGGTGAAGCAAAGCATCCTTTGCGCTTCCAACGCCTACGCTTTCTGAGCATCGCCTGGAAGACGTTGATGCACCGCCTGTAGTTCCAGCATCTACGATACCGAGCCGCGCGAGATACTCTTGGGTATTGTGAACAGATACATCCGAGAGATTATCGTCATCGACGGCGTCTGCAGGACGATGGATGCCAGAATCACGTTGAAGAGGACCTTCGTTGATCATTCTGATCTCTTCATCTTCACCGTCCTCGCCATCTTCGGCAGAACCTCTCCCACTCGATCCGGATTGCTCAGACCCAGAGAGTTCCGATGTTGTTGCGGCACCAGAATTTGAGCTGGCGGTGTGAGGTCCGTACGGTGGTATTTCGTCGTATTTAGGAGGGGCGAATTTACTACCAGGGACAGAGTTTCCACCCCTAATCGGTATTGTGTCAAAAGCACTCGGGTCAACGTAGCTGTTCGATCCGCCGACGCCCTCAGAGCTTAGACCTGGCTTGTTCACTTTCTTGTGTCGTTTGTTCTTCATGTGCATGAACAAGAATATAGCGGCGAACATAATTATTATGAATATGAAGGCAATGAGGAGTCCTAACGCCCAATCTGACAGTCCATTGCTAGCAACTGCAGGTGAGTTTTGTTCGGATTCTTCGAACACGGTGTGGACGACGGCTGAAGGATCGAGTGATATTTCGACCGCAGTTTTATTTGTTAGGGAACCTTGTCGACCCGAGCTTGCTGTTACCACAAGACTGATGAAGTTATCCATTTCAAAAAGAGACTGTACGTTATCAATCTTCTTTTTCAATATAATAGCTCCTGTTGTTCTGTTGATTTTGAAGTATGAATGGGAGTTGGACAGCTGATAAACTACTCTTCCATCTGGTCCTTTGTCTCGATCATTAGCCGTTACATAGCCAACCAAATAGCCTGCTGGTAATGTCCCAGACTTTGGTGATGCCATTCCAATTTTATAGGTCTTCTGCGTAAATTGAGGATGAAATTCGTCTCTACTCTCAATTTCAACTCTGACTCGTACGACGGTACTCTTGCCGCCTAGATCTGAAGCTCTGATCGAAAATGTATATTTATTTTTATGTTCATAATCGAAGACAGTATTAGTGGTCAATGCACCAGACGAGGAATCAATTTGAAACATTTTCCCCGAGTCTTCGATTCCGATTCCAGGTACTGTTATGATCGAGTAATTCAATTTGCCGAAACGTCCTTTGTCGAGGTCGGTAGCTCTGGCTATAAACACGGAAGTACCAACTCTCTCATTTTCTCCGACCGTTTCAAAATATTCAGTTACTGGGAACGTTGGAGCGTTGTCATTTTCATCTTGAAGTCCAGCTCTAACTTTTGTCAGACTACAAAGCGATGGAACTCCTTCGTCGCATGCTTTTAGAATGAGGTTGTAATTCGTTTTACCATTATCGTAATCAAGGACTTTGTTCACAGAGAGAATTCCAGATGAAGGATGAATATAGAAGAGCGCTTCATCGTTTCCAGAGGTTATATTGTAGATGATGACGGAGTTACTGCTACCGGGAAGATCTGCATCTGTAGCTGTTATTTTAGTGATGGTGTGTCCGACAACGGCTGCCTCACTGATCGTAAACTCGTATTCCGATTGACTGAATTCTGGAGAGTTATCATTAGCGTCTGCGACTGTAACGTAGATTGAGATAGACGATTTATTTTGATTATACGCTATCACATTTCCTTGTTCTACCGCTGTTAGATGAATGATGTATGAATCTTGGAGTTCTCTATCCAGTGTTTTCACAAGTATCAAGGCTCCGTCGGGTCTGACATCGAAGGTTTCACCGTCGTTTCCGGAGGTGATGTAGAACTCTAAGCTGTACGCATTGACGACGTCATTGACACCACCGATTTGTAGGAGGGCTTTGCCTTTCTTCGTATCTTCGTTGACAGTTATCCTGCAATTGATAAAATTAAGTATTAGTCTACAATAGAGCAACCTCTTTCACGTGTTCACCTTTTACAACGGTAAAAGAGAACTGAATATTTATCATGAACCAGAAAAACAAACAAAGAAAACACGCCCAAGGATTCGAAACTGGAACCTCTGGCGTGAGCTGCCTACGTGACACCAACTTAGTTACCGGCGTTAAGGTGTTTTCTGTTTTCTCGCGAACTTATTCGCTCTTTCTCAGCAGCCATAGCCGCACAGCGTTGCAGCGAGTGTAATGAAAAGGCCATGACTGTGTTTCATGCAAGGTTTTAGTTAGCGCTTTATGGCATTATTTATTATTATAACATTTAATTTTTTTGGTCGTAAGTAAAACTTCCATTGTAAAAAATAGAGGACAGGGTAATATTTACCTACTCTGATATTTACCTGTACGTATCCTGTCCAATGAAGGGTTTGACTTCAGCCGTAGCCCCAGCACTAATCCGCACTGAAGCCACCGCACTCCTCGCCGGCTTGCCGTGGTCGGTCGCCACCACCGCCAGATGGACATCCTTTCTGCTTCCCAGGGCGCTGAAATTGACGAAGAGAGCTCCGCTGTGCTTCTCAACGACGTACCCTGGCACGGGACTCAGAAAGGAGTAGGATATTTTGCCGTTGTCTCCACTGTCGCCGTCGGTAGCATTTACAGTTCCAATTTCGACGATGCCACTGCCCTCTGAAAATTTAAATACAATTTCTTTAATAAACTGTGGACTACATGCTCAAGTGGCAGTGGGCAAGTTAGCCTTCGAGGGGACGACCATTATACAACGGTGCCCTACACTGGCGTGCGCGGACAGGATATTAGAGGATTGGAAGATCGAGGTGGGAGGACGAAATCAAGTGCGGCTCCCTAAGTGTGCTCTATCGCTTATTCCACGGGGAGAGCTCGGAGGAGCTGTTTAACGCGATCCCGCATTTCCCTTTCCACCTTCGCACTACGCGTACCGGGCAGGGATTGCATCCCTACACGATGGACCTACCGCGGATGCGTACGA
>WYDE02197766.1:0-10472 GCA_009867175.2 Adela reaumurella | reverse complement strand
CATTTCCACGGCATTTATTCTGCTTTCGTGCTTCGTCTGCCATACCCAACTTTCACTCCCGTACATCAGTGTAGGGAATCTCTCAAGTTAAAATACCTGTGGGTCCACTAGCAGATACTTCCGCCATAAAGCTTCTTTCTTCCGACTGGTACTCGGAAGGAGTGCAACTTCATTGGAATGTAGAGATGGATAAAAACGCACACCTGATGCAATGAAGTTGCATTCCTTTCGATTAAGCACCACCTTTTATGAGTTGACTTATAGGTGTGTCACATTAAAATGAATCTGCAATACTCTTAAAATGAATTGTTATTATAGAAAATGGTAATCGATATGAAGGCAAATGGGGTAACGGTGAGAAGAACGGCCGCGGCAGGTTCTACCACTTAAGAACGGGACAGCTGCAGGATGGCTTCTGGTCGGACGACTTGTGCATCACATCCCAGATGCTCGACATCATCATTCGACAGTTCGCTATATCCCCGACAGAGTACCCTATTCCTCTGGTTGGCTTTTCTACATACGTCAGAAGTACGTTAATGTCGCACTACTGGGCACAGTCCTCTATTTTTGATAGAAGCATTTAAACATTGTGTTCCAACTTGCTTCGAAGCAAAATGACGGACGTTTTTCCTGAAATGTTTTTATTATGGGGAAGTATTTAAATGCACTAACAAATAGACGATTTAACCAATAGCACTGTGAACATGAAAATAAATATTGTACACATGTGGATGGACAATTCCGCATAGCCAGGTTAGTATGTGTGGGTGCGGTAATCAATCATCGTGTAGACACACGCACAAACACATAACCCTCTCTATACGACTCTGTGCAAGAAGCGGCAGAGATGTGTTAGGATAGAGGCACGTAGAGATCCATTGTCTCTGCCTACCCCACTGGGAAACAGGCGTTAGTCACGCCTGTTTCCTATGTATTATACTATATTATGTAATAAATAGTTTTATTTTATAGTGACTATTTAATTCAACAAATAATATGTACTTGAAAATAGAATATTTATAAATATGATGTCATAAACAGGTGGAGCTTGAAAACCCAAGAAAACTTTTAGAGGACAGCGAATATTGGCTGAAAAAACATTTGGGAGTGATGGATAAAAATTTGCAACGATGCATCGATGAAATGGAATATTAATTTTTTTTTTTTTTCTTACTAATTATTAAAAATGTGCAAGGTATGTAACAACATAATAAGAAACATTGTATGTAAAATTGTCATGTCATTTATTTTGATTATCAACAGTAAATCATGTACAGGATTGTGGAATACACACCCTACCTATAGTATCATTCGATTTTTAAGAGATCTGTTATTATTTATTGCTCTCTCAAATGCCAATAAGTACATATTTTTTTCTTTTTTTACTTATTTATAATTATAAATGTGTAAAAAAGACTTTCGCTTGCTACATCATGAAGATTCTCAGGAATCTTGTCAATTTCTTCCACACTTATTCGGGCTTCGTTATATTACGAAGCCCGTGTAGAATTTGTTTACACATTGATAATAATTATAATCAGAAAAAAAGGTGTGTAAGCATATTTTCGCACATGATAAGTATCTACATATCTAAAGATAATAGGTCTAGGATAAAGTCTTATTTTTAATCAGACAAAGTAAACTGACGTTTCCTGGGTGCCTAATTATAGAAAACCATCTGACAAAATCATTAAATCGATCCGTCTGCTGTAACAGGTTAGTGTAGCGTCGCTACGCTCCGCATCTTCAATAAATTAATGAAGGGTTTTTTTGTAGACCGCATAAAATAATCCCAAATTTGACGGATGGATTCCTATAATTAACCACAAAGTGACATTAGATCCTGACCACCTTACTTCGTCTGACTAGAAATATGACTTTAGGTACATTGCACAATGTTCAAAACCCAACATTGTGTACTCAGTGGCGGATTAAGGGTGGGACGGCACGGAGAAATAACATGACATATAATTCAACATAAACATATTAAATAACATAACATAACTATATAATTCAATAAATCGTTATATAAAAAACGTAAATTTAAAAAAAATTAGGAACTGGGGGTGCACAAATATTTTCCACACATCTTAAGCCGCCACTGCGTGCGTGTACTACGGAGTACAGAACATCTATGATCTTCTATGGATTGTTATAATTTCAGCAATAATAGCGCACTTCGCATCTATGTCAAGTTTTTCACACTACCTCAATCAACTTTATTTTAATAAAAATTTTACAAATTGTACATTATAATTTTATATAATACAAATTTTAAATTCTAAAATGCATAAAAATTATAAATTTTCAGGACCTAGTGCCTACAAGTAATAATCTTGGCAAATAATATTGCCTACTTATACAATTCTAAAATATAGAGAACGATAAATATTACAGCTACAGTACAGCCGTTCTAAAAGGTCGGATTTGACGTCTCTAGCTCTTTTGCTTATATTACAAGCAATATATTTTGTCTTGCTTATGCAGTGTCAACGTGAGACGTGTAATACTACCCTACTTGTAACATAAATGACAGACATACACAGAAACATCAAATCTGACCTCTTAGAATGACTGTAGGTACTGTAATAGGAATTTATGTATCTTGGAACCAAAATTATAAAGATCCTAACCTAATGTATTGTGTGCCACAGTAAAAAAAATGTTGGTCTTACAAATTCCCACTGTGGTTGTCAACATATTAAATCCCTTGATTAAACAATAAATATAATAAAAATAACATTAATTCTACGGGTATCACAATAAAGGAAATTATATAGACGTGAGATTCATAACAACACAAACCCTTTGAATTTCACAAAACATGATCTAATCACTTGATTTTTGACACAATAAAAAACTCCTTTGGTGCAGATTATTTTATCAGACAAAAAATGGCAGAAAGTACTCTGTGGATATTTTTCCTCAATCTATTTGTACTGGAATTATGAGCACCTTTGTCATTTTGTTTGCCACATTTTGTCTAAAGTCACGAGCTCAGTGAAGGTCATGGCCAATATATATGAAGTACACTAACTGTGGACATAAACATACAAACCTATCATTAATATGACTCACTCACTTCAATATCCACAATGACAATAGGATGTGAATAAATTGAGAAGTTAATGTAATGCCATATAAAGCGTAACTATCCATTTTGTACATATCTATTACAAAGTCAAAGAGAAACACAATATATTGAAGTCTATCTTAGTTTAAATGTGAATTAAATAAGTAGGTATCGCCACATAAGTACGAGAGCAACTTTTGAAGTTTTAGTACACATTCAAAGACATTGAACAAAATAGGATTAATTGTAAAACAAAAGGGAGCACTTGGCATTTTAATAAAGTTGAAATTATTTATACACACAAAAAGATATACAATAAATATCGAAAGTAATTAAATTTCAATATTTACCCATCACTTCATTTATAAATTCGCTTAGCATGAGCAAATACGCATATTCAAATGTTAACAAAATTAGGACTTCCAAACTTACACACAACAATGTATATCGCTTCCATCAGATGCGTACATCAGACCGTAGGTAACGCACCTATTAAAAAATAGAACACCATATCACCGCATAAAAACCTGCGGGCCAAAGCAATAACCGCGCATAATACACCAAAATGCCTTCACACAATATGTCCCTGATCCAGCAGGCCTAATCCGTTGATCCTTCCCTCGTGGTCTCCCAACTCTATCTGTTCCTTGAGCAACTCCAGTTCTCGTATACCGGAAGCGGTCACTTCATACTTGTGCGACACTAGAGACTGGTAGAAGTGTATTGCGAAAGCTAGGAACACTATCAGCACGGGTATGAGGACTATGCACGCCGACCAAGCTGCCATTGGGCTTAGATCGTAGAACTTCACCCAACAGAGAATGGCTATCTCTATAAGAAAGAGGATCAAGCCCAACAAAGTTGAGAAAGCCCAAGCGGTCTCGATGTACCAATGAAGACGCTCGTGAGGAGATTCGTGCACTAGAGAAATACTATGCAGATTGCAGACCGCTTCCACATTGGGCAGTATGCAAGTGCTGATCATGAGCGCAAGCATGTGTACGGCTACTAGGAGAGTCGTGCAGATAGCAAACGCTACCAGCATACCCTGTGGAACATTCGAAGGAGAGTTGAGTTGAACTTCAACCATGGCAACCTGAAACGGAAACATAATTGGGTCATTGTACTAGCATAATATTGTTTTTAGTTGAGAAGATAACACGTCTCTGTGACAGATAAACGAACACAAAGAGAATTAGAGGTACATAGGTAGTCTCGACTTTTTTAAGTTATCATATCATTTATAAAACAACTATAGTAAAATAAACGGTAGGGTAAGCCCCACTACCTTTCTACCGTCATGTAAAAACTCAAAGATAAATTTTGTATGGGGAATTTCATATAAATGACCCAGTTTTTATGGCAATAAACTTTATTGGGTTATCCTCAACTCCTCAATGCAAATTTTGAACGAAATCCATTCAATGGTTTAGCAGTTTACACACCCAAACACATGATTTTTTTTGCTTAGGTGACCGTTATAGACTACAAATCACTTGTAATCTCAATTTTGAAATTTCCGACCACTACAATACTTTCTTACTTCTTAGAATCGCTCGAAAGTAAAAATAGGAGCCATTTACAAAGATATGGAAACACTCTTTAACTACATATAGTATATATTATTACCATAGCGAAACCAGACAGAAGCGCGGATGTCTTGCTGGACGCCTTGAGCTTGGCTCTACTAAGCTGCAGTTTCCTCCAAGACAGGTAGGCCGGGGTGTGCAGTGCGTCCATCCCCATGCCGCCCTCACCCGCCATCACGCATGAGTGCTGCAAATTTACAGGTTCTGTTGAAAAGAGCCTGCATTTCAGTTCATCAATCGGAGATCAGAGAGAGTGAGATGGGGTGTAAAGACAACTCCGTTCGCACTCTCTGATTTAAGTAGGAGTTGAAATGCTTGGCCTGAGTATTTAATTGAGAACTATTCTTACCTATATCCAAATTGTAATAGCTATATAGAAAGAAAATGACCTGACCACATTGGAGCAACGTAGAGACACGGACGACTTCATACAAATGTACAAGATTCTCAATGAGCATGTCGATTGTCTAGAACTTCAGAACCTCTTCACTATAAATACAAATAGTCGTCTCCGAGGTCATAGCTGGAAACTGAATGTCACCGTCAGTTCAACAAATCCAAGAAATCACTTCTCGGATAGAGACCACTCTATTTGGCAGGAAATGTGGAACAAACTAATATAATATAATACCTGATAATATATACCTGAAGATGCCGTACAAGCACCCATTGACAATTCCTTTACAAACAGGAACAAAACTAAAGTAATACCAAATTAAAGTCGCACCAGTGAACTGAATGATATGAACGTATCAGCTTCGGCTGATCCTTCATAAATTTAATAAATAAATCTTTTTACCAGTCCATGTGGGGGCTGGGTATTGTAAAGGGAGGAGAAGAGGGTTGTCTGCGGCGATTTCGGTAGGTGGCGGGGAGGACTTATTTATCGCGGCCAGAACTGCGCAAAAAGCTTGTCTAGGACATATATTCGTTTTATGGTAACTTTGAATGTTATTTCCACCAAAACTACACAGGGAAAAAAAAGTGATCATATAAGGGATCCATATTTTCTTTTGGAAAAAATCTGGGTTGTACATATGATGCGTTACCAGAACTCCTAGGTCTCTCTGCAGGTGCACAGCACACAGTTGAGTATTATTTAGGTAGTATGGGAGATGAGGGTTCTGCTTCCCCAGATGTGTTCACCAGTGCATTTGTGCGTGTTTAGATTTTATTAAACAGTCCATGGAGCACTGGTTTACTCTTTTTATGACTATTGCTCGCATCAACCTCTAGCGCGCTAAACCTCGACAACTAAGTATCTATGGGTTGAATCCAAAAACTTCCATATCCGAAAAGAAACGCCTCTCCGCCACCTTTCCAATTATACCACCATATCTAATAAAATCCAAAGTTTGCTTAGCGACACCTCCTACTAACTTCTGCTGCCCTGGTACTTTTGCGAAATTACATTCCCTCTAAATCCACCAGAACAGCTCCCATATCCGAGATCTGGTCCGGCAGCATATTAGGGACATTAATCTGCGGTTCTAGCCCTAGATAGAAATATATTACCTTAGATAAAAAGGAGCATACATATATTCCCTGACATTACTGCAACGTATTGAAACATTATCATGTTAAAGATTTGTTTTGAGACTGCACTTTCATACGAAAAGGCGAGGGCTTCGTCAAAAAGCGGGGCTTTGAAATCAGAAATGCCTCTACTGCGTCAAAATGCCTATAACGAGAAGTGCCCCTAATACGAATGAATCAAATATACGTTGTTCTAGAACCTCGCGGCGCTGTCACATATGCGGTATTAAAAATTAAACATGTCATATTGTATTAAAGTTTCCTAGCGAGTTGTAAAATCCCACCCGCAGCTCTGCGCGGCAACCTATTTGCTCACTGATCTGACTCCCAAAGTACTACCGCGATCGTACATATCCTATAAACATCCTCAGTTGTCACAGAATACATCAGTGAAAATCCCATATTGATTGATAGATATAGCTAGGCAGTAGTTATAGATTTTCTGCTTTATCTGTTAGGATTACAATAGTACCTATAATAGATCAATTTTCTTTATTCTCTATTTAACGTAAGTTACATTCCAGGCGGATTAGAACTCATGTGCTTGTATGATAGATGAGGTCTCTGACCACGTGACCACCAGGCTATCTGTCACAATTTCTGATTATATATTGTAGTGGCTGTGCTCGCAGCTCCACCCGCGTGTTTAGGGGCTACACAAAACTTAGTGGATGAAGAAGACACTTGGCAACTTTTTGTTGTCAAATCATCATGAACGATGCAACGGTATAATGGGGGATGGGTTAATATTACCCATAGCGGATTGTAACATCTCCACTTGTTTAATTCCAATCACTTTCATTTTAAAAAGTAATTTCCTTTGCAAGGACCGATAGTACATTTATATGCCAAGTTGTAGGGTATAAAAAAATATGAAGAGGCCAAATTCAGTAAAATTATACCGTTACTAAGAGATATTCCACGAATATTACTCAACAGGCATATTTAGTATTAATGTATGTAAAACTAATCTATTATTGCACATCTGTATCTTTTTTGAAAACACGATTAGATAGATAGATAGAGAGATAGAATACTTTATTGCACACAGAAGAATAATACAAGAAACAAAGTAAGAAAACACATTGTACAAAGGCGGACTTATAGATTATCTTTGCTAGATAGAAAAAATCATTAACTTTCCTCTGAATTTAGTTATACAAACATATTGGAGCTTTTCTTTTCTTTTTCTTTTTTGAAATATCTATTTAAAAAATAAAAGAAATAAATTATTCCAGATAGTAGTTATGGAATAAAAAAATTAAAAAACGCATTTTACGGTCACGCTAAAAATTACTGAGCAACGTGCGTGTGTTGCATCCTACTCCAACCTTCAAAAGCAGCGTCTTTAAAGAGGCGTGGGGAATGGTGAATTGCGGGTACATTCTTGTACCTTATATGGAATATTAACACTATGAGATTCTATATAATACAAATGACAATTAAAGAAATCAAGTATCGGCGGTAGATTGCCTTTACATAATTGCCTTGACCAATGATAACTCCCACTTCATCTATCCTCCTATTTAATCTCCCCATTTGAATGTTGAAATAATTTAAATTATTTGACATTATCTATAGGGTAATAAAACTTTTATATAATTGCATCAACTTGAATAACTTTATTAAAAATTAATAAAGCTAAACACATCAATTGTATTGCATTTGCTAGTAAGATAGTAAAAAGGCAATTTTCTGACAACAATGCACAAATTATCATATCCATGGGAATTTCATTCAGTATTTTTTTTTTACAAAGTTTATCTTGTTATTTTCTTATGACCTTGGTTCTGTATAATTGCTTGCATCTCAATTTATGATTGGGTAGATATTTCTATGGAAACCTCTCCATAGCAGGACTACACTGCTTCAGTATGTATTTCAGCAATATGGAATACCACAGTTA
Organism: Adela reaumurella; assembly: GCA_009867175.2. NCBI lineage: Eukaryota > Metazoa > Arthropoda > Insecta > Lepidoptera > Adelidae > Adela > Adela reaumurella. The sequence continues at coordinate 2,365 of WYDE02197766.1, read as the reverse complement.
CTGTGGTATGGACGACGAGCTTCATTTCTGACGTCTGAGGAAACTTTTCAAAATTAATTATTCTTTGGAATGTGTGCTTGCAACGCACAAGTTTAAATTTGACAAGATTCCTCGGACGTCAGAAATGAAACTAGGTGTGTGTAACCTGGTAATATGTACCGTGGCAGAGTACATACATAGTACCTAGTATATATGTTATCGGCAATCTGTATAATCCAGTATTCTATAGAATATCCGATAATGGCTGAAACGTTTAGGAAATGTATAAAATATCATTCATTTCATACTTTACCTAGGCATTCTATACAATATCGAATGAACAACCGGCAGAGTATAAAAAGTTAGTTAAAAGTTGTTTTTTTTTTGCCACCGTTCTGATAAAACAGCTTTTGCCTTATCTCCGGCGCTGCTGGAGGGCAGCCCCTTCGCCCTTGCGTAGCACGGCGTAGGCACCCATGCGAACCATGGCGGCTGAGGCTGCTCGCCGAAGGCGAGCAGCAAGCCGAAGCTGCACCTTGCTACAGCGAACGGGCGCCGTCCTCCCTCCGACGCCTCCGGCTACTGTATTGTCTCTAGGAAGTAGCCATGTCTGACCAGTAAAATGTCGGGTCGGCAAATTAACTTTTTAAGCAATCAAAAGCCGTTTTATTTGTGTCATTTTACACTTTACCTGATCTCCTATGGCATTCTATACAATTCCTAGGTATTCCATACAATACCTAGGCACAGTGTGTAATGATTAACAGTTGATAAAATATTTTATACATTGTCTAGAGGAACCAGGTATTTTATAGAATGACTAGGTGTTCTATACATTGACTGAATTATATACTTTGCCGATAACATATATACCACATACTTAGCCGCCAAATATGTCATACACAAATAGGATTATTTTTTCGGGGCATTGTTTTTCTGCCGGTGAAGGAAAACATCGTGAGGAAAACCACTTCCAAGCCGGTAGGTCACCGTGGAAGAGTTTGACTAAATCCTCTCATATCATGTTGACTAAATCCTCTCATATAATGTAATGAGAGAGTCCTGTAAACAGCAGTGGGCTGAATAAAATGGCTGCAAAGAAAAAGAGTTCTTCGCAATGAATCAGGATATTCTGTTGGAAGTGTTTTTAAGAAAAACATTAAACAAACTACATTTCTAATCTACTGAGTATAGACTTGATTCTAATCTACTGTATGGTTCTGCTAGGAGAATCTGTTTATAAAACAAGCCATTGTAAGACTTTACGTTTACACAGATTAGATCATGCTGGCACAAAACCAAATGAAAAAAGTCTAAAGCACATACATACATTAATCTATTCGTCGCCAAGCGCACACACAGATGAGGAGCCCACTCGGTGGTCTCGCCCTGCTCTAGCACACTATTATAGGAACATGGTGCTGGCGCAGCAAGTATAAGGTGAGGGTGAAAGAGTTAAAATAAGTACCTACAAAAGTATTTATTGGAAGGTAATTTTAAAGTTAATTTTGATTTAGGTAATTGTTTTTTTCTCATTATTTATGATTTTGCATCATGCTTATACATATCTCATACCTTAACCAAAACGTAGATCATATTGGGAAAAATATAAACAAACACACTTATTGAACAAAATGTTAATCAAGTTAGCAACTCATATAGCGGGTGTTAATTAAGCATATAAAATCACCATTTGTTCAACTCTAACCTACATAGTTCATTATTCGTATGATAATTCAGTGCTACAAAGAAAATTAAACTTTATAAAATCTAAAACAAGAATACAAAAAAAAAATCAAAAGAAGAAAAAATATTTTTAACAAAAGGCATAGCATCACTAGAGAGAAATGAATATGAGGATGTGTGACAATGTCTGTTCGAAATTGTTTCATCCCATTTATTTCCCAAGGTTAATCATTACGGCAGGTTGACAAGTCGGCGATGAATGGCCAAGCGCGGCCGGGTTACTTCCAAAATACAACTTATTTACTTACATAGGGAGCGTCCATAAACCAGGTTGTTTGCCGGGTCCAAGCAAAAGCCACGGTAGGCTATGTTGGGGGTTTCCAAAACAGGAGAAATTGAAACCAAGTGGTTTATGGATGCTCTACGACTATTATTAAAATTAAGACTTCAGATTTGTTTTAGTTTTGCCTGCGAGTTCAATGAGGAAAAAAATTCCGACCGTAATTCCAATACTGCAATTTTATTATTAATTATTACTAAGGCACAAGCTTGTGCCTTCTCTACCAAGGCCGACCGGATTCCCTCCCAAGCCACATTCCAGGGTACGGCTGTACCTAACAAACGACAGATTGAAACTCCTGGGCGTGGAACTAACCAAAGATGTAGGATTTAGGAGCTTCATAGAGTCTAAAGCTAACCT
>WYDE02197755.1:0-10472 GCA_009867175.2 Adela reaumurella | reverse complement strand
AACACCGACCACCACATTTCGCAAGGTATTCGGACAAGATATCAAGCAGCATGTAAGGCACGAAGACCCATCTACTGAATGAATAGATAGAAGTACCGTGCCAAGGTGAGAGGTGGCGAGCCTGTCGCCCTTTAGCACGGCATCATGTCCTGTAACCCTTAGTCGCCTTTTACGACATGCATGGGAAGAGATGCAGTGGGGGTCATTCTTTTAAGTACTGGTCCCACACGGTGCTGATGATTAATGATGATTACCTTATACATAATGTTATATGATAACCTTCACAAGAGCCGCTGCTCCTCGAATGTTCGATCTTTACCAACCCAGTACCGTTAGAATCTGCTCGCCGAGCCGTCGCCGAGACCTTTCCTACGATACCATTCCTGCGACCGTATGACTACGCCACCTTCTACCGAATCTTTGCAAGGCTGCTGTTCTTCCTCTCGAGGACCTGGAACCTCCGAACACCCCTTCTCCCCGAGACATATAACCTGACAAACTTTATATGATGAATGAACTTCTATATAATGACGAATCATTTGCAATTCTGAATTTGGACATACACTTACTTATTTCTTGCTCTGTACAAATAGTTGTTGAGGAGACGACCTTTCGAGCAACCGTATCATATATTGGTGGCCGGGGCGTGTACGACAGACAGGACAAACGGGCCGTGGGATGACGGAAAGACACAAATTCAGAATTATTAAAAAGCAATGCATGCGCATGCATGTCCAACTGTGCACCGAACATAGGCTCTGACTGATCTCTTGCATAGCAGGTGAAATTGTTTCTTGCCTCGCACTCTCAATGACGATAGAATATCGGCGCTAGTATACTTCTTGCTGTTTCACATCAAAAAGCCGGCCAGCAACTGCGTACGTACGTGACACGCACATAAAAAAGTAAGCCGTAGAAAGTATAAATAAAGCTAGAGAAAGATGCGTTTGGTTTAAGATGCGTCGCGAGCGCCGCGCGGTCACGCCGCAGCCTAGATTAACTGTCTACATCCGTATTTGGGTGTGCCCGCCGGGGCTAGAACCTGTTTCACTCAGTGGGTCACGAACTCGAACGAGTCGCGCGATACCCACTCTGCTAATAGTGGCCCAGCGATAACTCAACCGCTTCGCTCCGCCTACAAGTCTGTGCGGTACACAGGGGGTCTACCGTGGTATTATCGCATGAGCGAGTGAAGAGACATCGCCACGATTTCAACCAATGAGACTAGCGGTGTCGAGTAATTTCGAGTGCGTTAACGCATACGATTGGCTGAAATCTCTTCACTCACTCGAGTGAGTGACACAGGTTGAAATCGTGGAGATGTCTCTTCACTCGCTCATGTGATAATAGCACGGTAGACCCCCAGGTCCTTGTTCTTCATTTTGCTGCATATCTGAACTACGACTGATATTTATGAATGCATTCAAACCAAATGGAGTGATCGTCGAACATATTTTCGTAGTGCAGCCGAAAATAGAACGCTCGTTGAGTGAGATGATAAGCCAAAGAACTGCTGTCCGTGCTGCATGCAGAGCACTATATTATGTATTATGAATTTTAAAAATAAACGTAAGCACCTAAACTATTTTAATCTTCAACAGCGACAGAGATAACCAACAATACTCAAAAATAAAATCGTTTTATTTATCACCATTTTCATACATCAGATGGATAGTAGACAATATACATATGATAAAAGTCAGGGTTGTTTTAGATCTCCTTGTACTAGGTTCAGAACAACCTGGATTTGATATATAGCAACCCTGCCTGCGGGTTGAATTTGCCCGGGTGAATCTGGGTGCTGCAGCTGGTGTATTTATATTTTGTTCTGTGTCTTCAATGAAACTCTTATATAATTTGTAATCCAAATGTATTGTAAAAACACACCTGAATACGAAAAAGAAAAAAAAGGTAATGCCCAAAAAACCTAACTCGTGCCACAAAAAAAAATGTGGTCAAGTGAGACCGTCGGACTCGCACAGTCGAACCCTGCGGGTTCCGTGCAAACTTAATTATGTATACGTAGATATTTCATCCATGCTGGAAATCAAGAGGTTCTGTGATTTTTGTCTTTTATTCGATACCGATAAAGACGGACAAACCAGTGAAAATATTTTTTATGTGACATAACATTAACGGTCTTCAGATTTTTTGCTTCACTTGAACTGCTTTGCTTGTGCCAAATTTCATCATTCTAGGTCAACGGGAATTGGGTACTTATAGGTTTTGAGTAGTGAGTTTGCTGAAATCGCAAAAAAATATTTTTTGTATGATAACACTACATATTGTGATTTTCTGATTTTTTCCTTTACTTGTGCTGTGAGACTTTGCTTCTTGCCAAATTTCATGATTCTAGGTCAAAGGGAAGATAGGTTGTGATGAGTGAGTTTGCGAGCATCAAACATGTGACATTAATGTGAATTAATGACATATGGCCATTAATGGCCATATCTTAATTCAGATTGGGTTGACTTAGAAGGTTTAATTTTTTTTACTCCTACAAGGGACCGTAGAGACCTTATAGATTGGGAGGCAGTGAACAAAACGTGTGATTTTGTTACGAAAATGATAACGCTGCGCTGCACGACCAGCGCCATATTTTTATTTTCCTTATTTTTTGCGCCATCAAGAATTTGTCGGTCTGGTAACTGGAAGCCGTTGAGTTCAGAAATGGCATCACTTTTTCAATATTTTAAATTTTTACCATTAAGTATAGGTCTACATTTTAGTTTTGGACACTTTTCGGATCCAACTAACAGCTTTTGCCAAATTGCTCCAAATTGCCAGATAGACATGTTATTGATGCCGAAAGAAACATGGAACACGAGAACACGACAAGCGTAATCATTTTCATAACAAAATCATGTGTTTTGTTCACTGCCTCCTAGATCATTAGTATTTGAATTAATTTCACCTTGATACCTCTACCCTTTCCTGAGAAAAAAGGTCTTGACAGACGGACGAACAGACAACAAAGAGATGCTATAAGAGTTCAGTTTTTTTTTTCTTATGAGGTGCGGAACCCTAATTACCTAAGTATATTACTTTTCGTGTGTGGTGTAGCGCATTGGGAGAGGCTTACACCCAGATAATGGCTGATCATGATAATGATTAGTTTTACTCATGCTTATTCTATAAAAAAAAACTTACTGTCCTGTTCACAACCATTCATGCGAAACCCGCTAAATAGTGATGATAACCATCTAAAAGCATGTAAGTAAATCAGTTCAGTAGTTTCGAACTTTATCGCGATCAAAAGACGGACAGAGGATTTAGGCATTTTTCGTTATACACATTATTTATACGTACATAACCTACATAATATTACAAACTATCGCGCTATATCTGCGATAATCTTATCCATTTTGTTATCCATGTTGTGGGTACTGAAAATTACACAAGACTTTTCAGCAAAGTAACTTGGACAAGATCATAGCCGCCTGTAGCTATCTCTTGTCTTTGCTTAAAAGCTTGGAAGTCCACGGCATGGCAACGACGCACGTACACTGAAATTAAATGGGAATGCGAGACTGCCACATTTGACTGTCAACATGGCAACGTCGCATACATACATACATACATATCACTCACGCTGAATCCCGACAATCGGGGTAAGCAGATCAATCGGTGTTGTGCTACAAGAACTCTGGTAAATTACAGCAAAAACAACGACCACCACATTTCGCAAGGTATTCGGACAAGATATTAAGCAGCGTGTAAATAAGGTACGAAGACCCACCTACTGCATGAATAGGTAGAAGTACCGTGCCAAGGTGAGAGGTGGCGAGCCTGTCGCCCTTTAACACGGCATCTTGTCCTTCCTTCCAGGCAACGTCGCAATCCCATACAATTCCGGCCTACGTGTGACGTTGCCATGCCGTGCACTTCAAGGCTTCTAACCAAAGACAGAGATAGACCACAGGCGCTATGACAAGATTCAGCATCAATATGCAGCAGATATCAATTGACTATTGCATTACTGCGCAACAATTTATTAGTGCGGCATGACATGACATCATATATTTAGTAAGGGCGGTCACGTCTGGGTGAACTCCCGAGCCGAGCGAGACAGGTGCTTGAGCACGTTTCATAAGAACCAACCAACCAACACGACGAAGCAACAACGGAGGTGTAGGCGGTGTGGCGAATATAATGTATAGTAGTATATCTATATGTAGTATTAAATGCCTCGAAACTGCGGCCCGCGGGCCCAAGAAATCCAGCCTGCGACCGAGAGACCAGTCCACGATGTAACCCGACCCTCTCGATCCAAATGTTTTCCTTATAACCGCTTAAGCGCGCGTACAAGATAATTCCTAAAAATTTGCGAGCCACCTAGTAATGTGATTACATTATGTTAGAATATTTCCCTTCAAAGAAGACATCATTTAGGATTTTGACTTACATCTTTAAGATAATTATGCAGGATTGCTTCGCTCGCTCAGTAATACATTACATTATACATTATACTACACTATAGTTGACTATATACATTATACTAGTTATACTTCACTACAGTGTACTATATACATTATACTAGTTTATTTCCCTTCAGTTACCTACTGTTCTAGTTATTGTCCGAACCGCGAAACATCGTACATGTAAAAATGTGACCCTTTTCTGAAAAGTTTGAAGGCCATTGATCCAGTAGAAGTGAATGCACAGACATATTCTATTCTATATATAGTACTTATGCATGCCCTGTTTCTGTGCTGCAATAGCATAGCGTCGAGCAAGACGATGAGGGCCTATCTATATTCGAACTCATTCTGGAATCCTCGGTATGAACAGAAATAAACGAAGTTCCCGTTTTAGATTTAAACTATGCACCTACATACATGCATAGACATTGTTTCGATTGAACTTTGGTAGCATGAATATACATTTTCGTGTCCCGCTGAAAAAGGCAGGCAAAGACGGCATATGAAATGCAACGCAATCCTATCTGGCTCACATATTGACGCTGCCAACAGCGATCTTCCATTAAATAAACGTTAGATAAACACAGTACTTATGTACATGAGTGTAGATGTTAATAATAATATGTTTAGCAATCAATGCACGTAAGTCAAAGTTTGTCTACCTTGTGTGTGCACCGCCACCGCGCACACACTTTGGCGTCAGGCCAGAAGACTTGGCAAAGAGGTCACGGTCTAACGGTCTCGCTAACAGATGGCTAACCGAAACGAAATCAAACAAGTAATCCGCTAGTTTGTTAGGCGGAGCGGAGTCCGAATGGTTCTATCGGGTGGATTGGATGGACGAGGCGATGATGCGTGTCGGATAGTGTGCGCCGAAACGAATGAGCATCTGTTCGGTCGTGGCAAATTCGTCACACGGGGTCCACCCACCGTCGGGCCCATCCGGCAGATAGCAACTTGTTTGCCAAATTCCGTGATACCAACCATGTAAACGAATGTGTAGAATTAGTTATACCTATATATAGTATATTAGTTCATTTGTTTAGACTTTTACCGCAGTTCGACATATTAAAGAATGTTTCGGTTAGGCGGTACAGCACAACAAAGACCTATTTTAGTGGACGTTTCGTCCATCAAGCTGTGGGCATCACCGGGACAGGCACCCGCGACGCGAACAACCTGGAGCGACACCCGACGCGGCGATGGTCAGATGCCGCGGATGCCTGTCCCGAGATGTCCACAGCTCGGAGGCCGAATCGTCCACTGAAGTAAGACTTTGTACTATACCGCCCAACCGAATAATACTTTAATAAGTATATTAGTTAGTAAAAACAGAGCAACGTTGTTGCTGTTGGTTGTTGGGGCGGCTGATGCACGGGGATCCATTACGCAATCGACTGAAACCGAAATCTTTCTCTTTATAGGTCCAGCCAGGTGCTATAGGTTTGGTATCTGACTGATCTCCTTTTTTGACAAATCGTCCACGAATCATTTCTGGCTTCATAATTATGCCCCACAATCCTCTGAAGAATAAGCCCTTGCAGAGATGTTCACCAGGACTTTTTGACATTACAGAACAAGCACTGAATTGTATGTTTATTTCTATAGGGCTCGTAGTGAAGCTGACCTGTCAGAGAGAAGAATCCTTTACTGTACAGTCTGTAAGTACAGTCTCGAGTCCTCCGAGAGTGGCGTGAATAGGCACCTGTCAGGCCGGCATGGGATTCGGAATCCTGCATACGACCGAATGTCCATGGGTGTCGATAGTCCCCTTCTGGGTGGCTCGGCACCACATGTCGCGCTTTCATAAAAAAACTGTGTAATGTGTATCCTGCCTCCTACGTCAACTACCCCTCTCTGCTGCAAACCGATGTAACCGCTTGGAGAATGCCCACAATTTCAGCGTGAAAATCTCAGACTAAATGACAAACGTTAAGGTAAGCTCCAAGTCGTTTGATCTAGGTATGTGTAGTTCTGGCGAGTAGATGTCTGCACCAGTACCTTCGCTAGTCCGTGACGTGACACATCAGTGAAGATTCTCAGCTCTGGTGGCTGGTCCAGGTGTGCATCACCGATGCAGGCATTGTAATGTTTAGAGAACTCATAATTTGTGGGCATTCGGTCGGATCCCGCTTGCAGCAGCGGAATCTGACCGCATACCTCTGTCTTACCAATCCATCTCGCAGCAATAAGACCTCAATCGCTGCAGTGGGCGTATACTCCATTGAACAGGGTATTTGATCTATACATTAATTTACCCGTCAACGGAATTTTACATACTGAGTAAATAATAACTTCATAATGACAGATCACTCAGAATCCAACAAATTATTTAGCTTTACGGAACTAGAGATAAGTAAAAAGAATACACTGTCAATGTCCATACTTCAAATCGAGAATCGATATACACCACGCCAAACGCAATCTATCAACAAAAGCCTGAGGAGTCAGTTATAAGTATTGAATCGAAATGAAATTGCTAAATATCAGCTAATTAACACATTGACGAAAAACTATAAAATATTTCTTAGGTTTTATAAACGAATTAAATTAAATTACTTGGTTTTATCGACTGGTAGAGCGATTTTCGGGCTATACAACAACGCCATCTATACATGATACAGAATTTTTAGCTGTTTGCGGGGAACGCAAATTTGGCAGTCTATTCTCTTACTCGTCTCTAATGGAAATTAGATTTAAAAAAAAAACAGAAAACCACGCGCCACGCGGAAGGCGAGCAGTGGTGGGCGATGTGGCAGTTTGAGGTAAGGGGACCATCGACGCCGCGCCCCGCGCTCCGTTCCGCCTCACCCGTTCTCGCCGCGATAATTTATGTCGTTATAATTGCAATTCCAAACAAAAACATGAATAAATTATATTGCAAATACATAGTTGCATCTACATAAATACTATTTTTTTTTTTATATTTTGGACATAGCATGCTGCTAAAGTTATAATTAATTTTCTGTTTTGATCAAAATATCCATGTTCCATATAACAATTTTGTTGGATACCGAGTTATTAGTGATCACTAAGTGGTTCTTTATTTATATGCAAAATTTCGTGGACAGGCGAATTTGTGCTTTGGTTACGCCCATAAGTATCTGTTCAATGGAGTAGTAGTTTTCATGCAAGCTTCTTGCCTACCTCAACTCTAAACAGGCTAGGCTAGCCTTTGCAGCTCCTTCAGTTTCATAACGGCGATACCTAATTTGATTATCGGCCACCAAATTACACCATAAATTACCTCATACATTTTGCAACAACAACATAATATCATCAATCAATCACGGTCGAGGGCCCATACCGGCGTAATATCACTCGAGCGAGTGAAGAGGTCTCAGCCAATCGTAAGCGTTAGCGCACTCGAGACGGCCAGTCTGATTGGTTGAAATCGTGGCGTTGTCTCTTCACTCGCTCATGTGATGCTATCACGGTAGAGGCGCTGGTAAAGCGAACAGTTGCATGCTTACGTATGACGCTATCAGATCAGTCAAGCAAGATCTACGAGTTATCTGGCTTCGTCATTGTGTGATTCACTGAACTGACTAGCCGGCAGATGAATGTTTCCTCGTTTAGTTACATATAAATGTAATGTTAGTATATGCTACAAATCTTCATCATAACTGCAATTATTCTTCAAATTTTAAAGAACCAACTTCTAATGTGTGAACTGTGAAGGTAAATACACATCGAAGCTGGGTAAACTGGCTAGGTACCTACATGAAAGATTTGCCCTGCCCTACTACCGGAGTAATATCACTCGAGTAAGTGAAGAGGTTTCATCCAATCGTAAGCGTAACGCACTCGACACGGCCAGTCTGATTGGTTGACATCGTGGCGTTTTCTCTTCACTCGCTCATGTGATGGCACGGTCACGGCCCAGGTTCTGTTAAAAAGATCACCCCCGAGCCCCCGACGCGCTTTCCCGAATGTGTGTAGGGTATGGGCGGCCTTATCGTGAGTGCATATAACGACCACGTTATATGCACTCATAGTATATAAATATACATTGTTTATACGCACTCACGATGAGCCTATAGAACGACATCCCTAAACTAACCTCCTTTGTAGGCGATCCTATCGGGTTTTTTTTCATGGATGCTGACAGGGATGGCTACATCCCCTAATTAATGCACTAGTTCTTCTGGTACCAGTGATGTCAGCCTAAACACCTTGGTGAGTTATGTAGGTGGCGCCATGTCAGCACTTCCCTCAATTCCAGCCGGCTACACTTATTCTGAGATTATATTCTTTCGACAGAAATATATAAGTCATAGGTCCTGAAAGGTTAGGTAGAGACAATCCAGCACCATTTGACACGTTCATTCCATAAATGATGTGATATGGCATAGATAACAACAAAATAGAAAAGTAAAAAAAAAAACGACGACGTAATCCTAAAAAGATTACATAATTTTTTTAAACACCGACTACCCTAGAAAATCCGTCGGGAGCAGCCATTGCCATCTCTGCCCATCGATTTGAATTAAAATGTAGCAGTATAGAACAGCTATTATGTTTCACTTGCGATACATCAATATCAATTTACGTTCTCATCATAATTTCAAGTAAATGTAAAATTGTAGTTCACTTCAGGGCAGGAAATGGCAGGCCCGACGGAATTTATTAGGTAGTCCGGGGTTTTCGAAATGTAATTTAATCCTTTTTCGATTATGCCATGGGTTTTTTTTTCAAAATTATTAAATTTGTTTTTATTTGAAATTTTTATAGAATTCCTGTTTCTGTATAAATATCTGACTATTTGTATATCCTTCGGAATCTTTGGTCACCCTAACAAAATACACCTTCTTTCCGTTGTGGGTAAAACACGAGAGGTCGTAGGACACCCGGTTGGAATGAAGTGCATTTCAATTGTGTCGCACTTGTGTTGCACTTGTCCTCCGTCAACTCTTCCTCCCTCTTGATTCCTCCGCCACTTCCCATTCCCTCAGCCGGCCCCGACGTTCCCGTCGTCGTCTCCCAACAGCTCCGATGTCACCCGCTCCGTCTGAATCTCCCGCCCCTCCCCAACACCGCCTGTTTCTTCTCCAGCTCCCTCTGGCCTCATTCCGAACCACCTCCTCCTCCTGCCTCCATTACCGACTTCGCCGCGAGGAAAAATATTTACCACGACACCTATGTTCGAACAATCGCCGATGAATGACAAACCCTTTAGAGAAAATCATATCTAAATCGGTCAAACCGTTGTGGAGATACTCGTAAATGGCCAAATTCATTAACGTTAATTGCAACGCCCCCTGACGTATAAGCACCATAATTCCTCTATACGATCAATCGCTGATGAATCATATACTATTTTCAGAAAACCGTGTCTTAATCGGTATTTAAATTTTAAAGATAAATGGCAAAATTCGTTAATATTTATTATTGCAGCGCCTCCTGGCCACCGAGCACTGTATAATATCTTCTTTATTCTTCTTTTCTTTTGCAGCCATTTTTTCGCCCACTGCTGGGTACAGGCCTCTCTAATTTACATGATATGAGAGGATGTAGTCATACACTTCCACGGTGACCAACCGGCTTGGAAGTGTGTTTCCTCACGATATTTTCCTTCACCGGGTCAGCTTCCAAGAGGCGTGCTCTTGCCCGCTCGGCCAGTCTGACACTATAAAATCTATGTACGAGCAATCGCTGATGAATCACAAACCCTTTAAATAAAAAGGCAAAACAGTTCTAGAGGCAAAAGAGTTTAACACGCGTTAATGAATTACTGCAGCGCCCCTGGTGCGTTACCACCATAACACCTACGTATGTATCACCAACCCTTTACACAAAACCGTATCTGAATCGGTCAAACCATTTATGGAGATAAATTGCAAAATTCAATAACGTTTTTGCAGAGCCCCCTGACGAGTTAGCACCATAACATCTATGTACGAACAATCGACGATGAGATGAATCACAACTATAAAGGAGGCTTTGTCAGCCTTGATAGCTCAGTGGTGCAGACAGTCAATTGTCGCTATTGATTGTTAAGCAACGCTGGGTGCGGTCAGTACTTGGATGGGTGACCGCTCGACCGTTAAA